>PVKA01001875.1:62439-136173 GCA_004027165.1 Ctenomys sociabilis | reverse complement strand
AGAGAGAGAGAGAGAGAGAGAGAGAGAGAGAGAGAGAGAGAGAGAATGCCTATAACAGAACATTTAAAGAACATTAAGGAACATTAGATGGGGTAGGAGAGAAGCTTTAAGCCACCAAATTCAGCTTTCTGGTCATCTCAGGGACCTTTCCCTTCACTGCCCCTGGTGGGCAATGTCATTCATTTCAACTCGGACACTTCTGGCTGCCGAAGATGCTCCTTACCACACAATGCTAACTTCTAGAATGTCCCTATTCACCCGAGGAGCTGTTCGATGAAGCACACAGGGCTGTATCCCTGCCCTAACTTGCTTTGGGCCTTCCCCTGCTCACCCAAGCCCCTGTCTGTCTGTCTGTCTGTCTGTCTGTCTGTCTCCCCTTCTTCTTACCTTTCCAGAGCAGCCACTGCCTTTGCCCATTCAGGCCTCCCAGCGCTGTCCCCTCTGAGACACCTAACCCGTAACTGAGCCACGTGGGGCTTTGTCCAGAGGATGCACTGTCCTGGTTGTAAGGGGCCAACAGAAATAAAAGGACAATTCCCCAAAGCAATGGATAAAGAATAGTTTTGTAATAGGGACCAGTATGGTCACTGTTATCAGGAGAAGAAAAAGCAGTCCGTTAAGCACACTTTAACAGATGCAGGGAATCTCACCCAATTAACATTGCTGTAGGGATAGACTCAACCTGCTGTGCGAGATGCCAACTTCCTCCACCTCTTCAGCATTCATTCATCACCTTCCTTTGTGAAAGATACAGGCAAAACCCCACCGGGATCCATGCACACTCACGGACCAGATGACCTACAAAGGGCACTGCTTTGAGAAGCTAGAGAGTACAACAGTAATTGGGCTGGAGTGTAGCTCGGTTCTGCGGCAGCTTCCCAGCCTGCTTCCAGCCCTGGGTGTCATCCACAGCACTGAAAAAAAATCTGAACAAAGCATCACTGAGGCACACTGATGATACAGAAGTAGCAATTACTGTTTTACTTCTGCTCTTTTCATTGCCTCAAACATATTTTTATTCTGCATCCATCCAACTTACTATCTACAGTTCTATCTTTTCATCAATTTTCACAAAATACACCAATTCACACCAATGTGTTAACAGCTGTTAAAAAAGTTTATACAGCATCATTTATTATCTGTGGCTTTCCTAAGTATCCTTCAGAACGTGAGGGTTCTGGGGTTTCTCTGGCAGATGACTTTGTGGGCTAATGTCCATTGGATTTCCTCAGCATTCTACGTGTGGCGCAGAGTGAAATTTTCATGCGTTTCAGATAAGATCTGAGATGACTAAGAAATTCCCCACTTGCAATGGTTAGGTCCTTAAGCCATGGGAGTGAGGTTCGCTCTCTCCTGCCTCTGGAGGATTTCCATGGGAAGTGTAGCCCTTCCAGCACTGCTGCTTAACCACTGTCCCTCTCACACATTAAGTGAGCAAGAAAGGAGTGTCAGCCCTGGGCTGTGCTCTAGAAGGGGGCAAACTGTGCATGCAAACCTGAAATAGCAAGCTCTCGGAGCTATGACACCCTCAGGTGAAACCTCAGCGGCACCAGGGCTCCCACCTGGACGCCCCTCCTGTAGAGGCTTCTTCCTTCTTTACTTTGTTGCACTGCCCCAGAGTTCATTCTAGTCTATGCATTTCTTCATCCAAGTTCTACACTGCTTATGAAGTATGGCGGGAAAATACAATGAATTTTTGAAATTAAATTCAGTTAAAAAAAATCCCCGCGCTGCCATTAATCCCCACTCAAAGGCCCCCCTCACTTTGAACACATTTATTCTCACCACTTTCTGAAGCAGTTCTGGAAGTTGTCTTTGATGAACGTCCTGAGTTGTGCATTGTGGTGGTCTCAGTGTCGTGAATGAACTCCAAACGTTTACCGCTCTTTTGACTTTGGAGAAGAACTGGAAGCTACACAGTGCCAGACCCAGTGAACAACGTGGACAAGGACGAACAGGAGTTTATGAGCCCGCCTTGTGGTGGCGGGCATGTGGCATCAACCTGCACTGAGCCTTCTTTTCATAAAGACCCTCACGAAAGAGGACTTCCAGAGCAGCATCAGAAAGTAGCAAGAGCGATGGGACAAGTGTGTTCAGAGTGAGGGAAAGTGCCTGGCAGGGCATCATGGCAACGTCTTTTATTATAATAACAATTTTTACTTAAACACTTATGATACATTTTATCACACTTTGCATTAAAACCTAGCTAACTTATTTATTTTTTTTTTTTTTTTTTTGTCTTTTTGCGACAGGGTCTCACTATGCAGTTCAGGCTGGCCTTAAGCTCACTTTGTAGCTCAGGCTGGTCTCGAACTCACAACAATCCTCCTGCCTCAGCCTCCCGAGTGCTGGGATTACAGGCATATGCCACCATGCCCGGCTCCTAGCTAACTTTTGAACACCTTTGATTTTTAGCTCATGAGCCTGAAGCATATTGATTTCTTTAAAAATGCTTACCACATGGACATACCTCAGGAACCATACACGTGGGAACCTTTTGAGGCAGTTCCTTTCTCTCCTGATATTCTATGACACTTGTGAAAGCTCCAACCTTTGTTAAAAGTCTACTTCCCAGGATCATATTCAGTGTAGCCCTTAGGGGCCGCTTCCTGCTGCTTTTAGAAAAGAGCTATACTCTGCACTTCCAGTTGGTTTGCTTTATTTCCATCAAACCTGTATTCCATGGCCTTGTCAGGCATCACGGGCTTGTCAGGCACAGATGTCTGTCTTCTCGGGTGAATTCCAGGCATGTGTGAACTTTAAAGAAACACTGCTCTGGAGGCTGCAACACAACCAAATCCTACCTCCAGCCAAAGCTCATGGCTTGATATGAATTTGCACAAAAGGAGAAACAAAGAATGAGAAAGAGAGGGAGCTGTTGTGTGCTAGCACAAAGATCAAACAGCACTGACGCCAGATGTCTTGGGGGATCCTGATGGTGGGGAGGAAAGTACTTTGTTTTCCTGTGCTGTACATTGTTTTAAAATGTAACAAGGATTTGCTTTGATCAAGTATGGTCAGACAACAGACACAGAGATTATTGCCTTGAGAAACTTCAGTGGTTATAGACCCCCCACAAAGGGGCATGCTGTGCGGTGGTGACCACATGAGACCACAGCAGGGTCATCCCAGAACACAGCAGAGAAGGGGAAGCACGCAGCAGAGCTGCTGCTGTGTAAAGGAATGAACAAGGTAGTTTGAACAATTTTAAGTTTCAGCAGGTCTACAGCAGGAGTCTAGTGGTCTGGTACTTGTCCCAAAGGTGATTTGGTGAAGGAGACATATAAGCTTGATATGTAAGAATTATTCTTATGGCTTACATCTAGATGTATCCCAAGAGCCTCATGTGACCATGGGTGGGGTGCTGGAGAGTGACTAGATCATGGGGGTGGGGCATTCATATGTGGATTGGTGCACTGATGAGCTCAGAAGAGGAGGGCCACTGGGGGCGGAGCCTGGGCGGGGCCACCTCCTCCCCCCTTAACCTCTGCTTTCTGCCACCACGCCAGGAGCTGTTTCTCTTCCGCCAAGCCCCTCTATGGACTGAAACCTCTGTAAACTGTGAGCTAAAAGAAACTTTTCTTCCCCCATAGGAAGTGGGTATTGGGAATAGTATACTAGCAACAAGGAAGCAATAAAGAGAATTATATAGAGAAGGTAGTCAGGCGATGGGTTTTGCGTTTACTAGTTTATACAAGAAAGACATGTTTGTAAGCAAGTTATTTTCTACGTTTAGAGATTAGTTAATAGAGATGCAATCTCGCTAGGATTAGCAAGGCCTTTAACACATCAAGGCTTTTAATGTATCAAGGTTTCAAATCTATGATTACTGTAGTATACTACAGCATAGTTCCTAATTTGGGAAACAAAAAATCAGTATAGACCAAAAGAGTGTCTGTTAACTGGTCAGTCCCAGTATACCCACAGTTCCACAGTTTATGGCTTAGGGACACCCACAGTGGCATACACACATATACAGAATCAACACAGAAAAAATAATGCATCATAATGAAGCCAAAAACTTTCTTTTCTTAACAAGAAAAATTGCAATCCAATTTACATGCAGTGTTGTAATTCTCTATGCCAAAATTGTGATGAAGTAGCCAGAGTCAGAGGTTTGCATTATACATTACCTTGTTGACCAGAAGAATCTTCTGTATTAGCTTCTATGATATGTTGACATTGAGTGATGTGCTCATAACTAAAATAATTTTGCAGGAGCATCAGAAGTTCAAGCCCATTGCCTGGCAAGCTCAAGGGCCTGAGTTCAATCCCCAGTTCTTCCAGAAGAGGAAGAAGAAGAAGAATGAGAAGGAGGAGGAGGAGGAGAAAGAAGAGGAGGAAGAAGAGGAGGAGGAGGAGGAGAGGAAGAAGAAGAAGAAGAAGAAGAAGGAGAAGGAGGAGAAGGAGGAGAAGGAGGAGAAGGAGGAGAAGGAGGAGAAGGAGGAGAAGGAGGAGAAGGAGGAGAAGGAGAAGGAGAAGAAGAAGAAGAAGAAGAAGAAGAAGAAGAAGAAGAAGAAGAAGAAGAAGAAGAAGAAGAAGTTGCTCAAACCCAGCTTGGGCAACGTAGCAACTTTGTGATACCTTTTCTCAGATTTTTAAGAGATGACACTACCACAAAACAAACAAACCCCAGAAGGGGTCATCAACAGAAAAGAACCTCTCTCCCTAGGCAAGGCCTAGTAAAGGGCTATCACCTTTTAATGATATTGTTTATCATTTCATCAGAAGTAGTCCATAGATAAGCACTTGTCTTAGCATAAAGAAACAATAAAACAATGAATGAAATGTGTTTCAGTATATTCAGCTCCCCAGGACAGAAACAAAACCACACTCAATAGGACGATTCACATATTTTAGAATGAAGATTTTGCATTACCCTGACTACTCAATAATTAAGATGTAGGGATGTAAGACTTTCATTTGGGAATCAAACATTTACCCAGAACATACCAATCTTGGGCCATATCTTAGGCCATAGAGATTCAGTGGTACAAGAGACTGATTTGTTCTTTCTTTTTAGAGTTTCCATTCTGAGAAGACAAATGGTAAATGGCTAAGCCAATAAATAGGCAAAATAATATTTTATATGGCGTCTACAGAAAATCCATGAACTGGTTGACAAGACTGGGGACTGGAACTTAGGGATGGATGGTTAAGCAGGGCTCCTTGAAGCATTGATCTTCTACCTGAGACCTGAAGGAATCAAGAGAAATTGAAAGGGGAAGGAGTCCAGGGAGTGGAAACAGTAGGTACAAAGAACTTCATATAGAAATGTGCTAGCCAGAATTCAGTATGTAAGACCAGAGAAACGGCAGAGCTAGAGCATAAGCACTGTCTAGGCCATGGCTAATACCTTAGCCATTTCTCCTCGTGGGACAAAATGCCCAACACCCACAATTTGGAGGAGGAGAGAATTTTATTTTGGCTGTGACCAGCTGGCTCCAAGGCTGAAGTGGCATGGCAAAGGGTCATATGAATGGATATCTGTTCGTGTCATGTGTCTGGAAAACAGAGAGAAAAGAGAGGGAGACACACCACTCCAGGTCCTGCCCTGAGGGCCTGAGGGACAAGACCTCACCCACAGCACAGCACGGTACCTCTGGATTCTTTAGTGCATCAACCCACTGGTGAGTATAGCATCCTATGATCCAATCGCCTCCAAGAGCCCTGCATTTAAGCACATAGGGCTGTGTTTTTACTAGATCCAAACCACAACAGCTAATGGTATGTATTTTATTCTTAGTAAAAAGCAAAACACTAAACTGTCTGAAAAGAATGGAAACTGACATGGTGCGCTATAACGTGCTTTTGCATTCAGCTATCAGCCATTTGCAAACAAGTTTCAGACTTTGAGGCCCATTGCCCTTAAATATTTTAGGGCGTGTTGCTGAAAAATAATAACACTCTCCTATTTAGCCATACTACATAAGCATAACACAATCATCAAAATCAGAAAATTGATAACAATATTACCACACACTCCACGGATCTCATGCGAGTTTTGCTCGTTTGAATCAAGCAGATCAGATTCAGCATATGATTCATTAGTTATACTTATCATATCTCCCCAGTTTCCTTCACTCCAGAAAAATCTCTAGGCCCTTCATCATAACCTCATTATTTTTGAAAATTATAGGCTGGCTGTTCAGTGGAATTTCCATCTAAATGTGTTTTTCTGATGTTTCTACATGAATAGGTGCAGGTTATGCATCTCTGAGAGGAATCAGACAACAGATGCTGAGTTTCTTTCACTGAATTCTATCAGGAATGATAATAGTTTTTAATTGTCCCACTCCTGGGGTGTTTAATCACTTTATAATCCTGGAGTCTGCCAGATTTCGCCACTATCAAGTCCTAACTTTCCTTTTGTAGTCAGGAACCTGGCATACACAACTTCAAGGGGGAAGGTTTACTTTGGTTTACAGTTTCAGAGGATCTCGTGCACAGACAGCTGACCCTGGGCAGGAACATCAAGGTAGAAGAGCAGGGTGGAGGAAAGACGCTCAGCTTGTGATAGGCAGGAAGCACAGTGGGCAGGAGAGCCAGAGAGAGGAGGGGCCAGGGGAGCACTACGGACGCTCACGATAGGCTTCTAGATTGACTTCCTCAATTTGGGCCTCCGTGCCTAATGGACAAGCAGCTATGAACTCATCAATGGATTGACCTAGTGATAAGATTGGTCACCTCATGATCTAATCATCTTTCATAATCTCCATATCTAGACACATGAACTTTTTGGGGTACATTTTTAACCAAACAACATCTCTTCCCCGGCCCCCAAAGGCTCATGCCCATCTCACTGTGCAAAATTCATTTAGTCTGTTTCTAGAGTTTCTAAACATCTCAACAGTTTTAATATTTCTTAAATATGAAGTCTTCAAGTCCAAAGTCTTTTCTGAGACTCAAGGGAGCTCTTTGCTTTGACCCCTAAAAATATTTTTAAAAAAGAAGTTATATATGTTCCTGATGCAATGGCATAAGGCAAATGTTCTATTCCAAAAGGGAGAAACAGGTAATGACAAAGGAACAGGACTAAAGCAAGACTGAAACCCAGCAGGGCAAACAGCAGCTCCTGCAGTTTCTAAGTCTGAAGCATATGGGGCTGAATGTGAGCCCAACAGGTTTGGGCAACTCTGCCACTCTCTCTTGGGCTGGATCTGCACACTGCCTGCAGCTTTCCTTACCAAATGTTCCACATTTCTGTGTCTCCAACTTTCTCAGGTATTTATTATAGCTTTGGCTTCATTCTCAAAGCTAAATGCCTTGTTAGGGTTTCCTGGAAGGGACTCAAATCCTGAGATGTGGAGGACATTTTCTTGAAGTCTAGATGGAAGCCCCTGAGACCTCAAAACTCTTGTGTTCTGAATGCCGGCAAAACAGCACATGTATGAGGGCAAGGTCCATACATAGCACAGACTGGGGGATCGTGGACCACAGGTGTCTGGCCTCTGGGTGCCTGGATGAATGAACTTGGAGAAACACTTCCTTAGGCAGCACTGAATGAACAGAGTGACCTGAGTGTCTCTCCCTAAAGTTTCTGCAGCAATTCATATTTTTACATCCTTGATCTCATAATACGTGAGCTTGGACCATTCTTGATATGCCCTCAAGTCATCATTTTTTATTATCTCAGTGCAAAGTACTTGGCTCATTTTTAATGGAGTTGACTTTTTTAGCCTTGGTTGCAAATGTACACACAATTATTTCTTGCCAAACTGCAAGTTTTAAAGAAGTTTGTGTTCTACTTTTTGCTTTTGGTTTTCACTTTAAATCTTACTAAAAAACAGTCAGCAGCATCCATGCCACAGCCTGAATGTTGTGTTGCCTTGAAGTGTCTTCCACTAGAGTAATTAGCCTTACAAAAAGTCTTAGGACATGACAGAATGTAAGCAAGTTCTTTATCATACGTCACACTAACGTCTGCTACTGCAATTCCCACTACAACCCTCACATCCATGTGAAACTTCATGATCACAATCTATCAGCCTTGCTGGTCTTCTGAATTCACACCTGATTTTCCCATTAAGCTTTGCTTATGAAATTCTAGGTTTTCTCCAGATCAATTTTTCAAGCTTTTCCAAACTCCTGCATTTCCTAAGGCTTCTGAACCACACAATCAAGTGTAGTCAGAGCAACCATCCAACTCTTAGGTACAAATTTCTGTACTGGTTAGAGTTCTCTCGAGGAAAAAAATTTCTTTCTTTCTTTTTTTATCTATCTATCTATCTATCTATCTATCTATCTATCTATCTATCTATCTATCTATCTATCATCTATCTAGATATCAGGCACACATATATAAATATATGCCCTTTGCTTTCACAAGCAAGAAAAGATTTCTTCTCTTCCTTCCAATATTTCTTTCTTTCTTTCTTTCTTTCTTTCTTTCTTTCTTTCTTTCTTTCTTTCTTTCTTTCTTTCTTTCTTTCTTTCTTTCTTTCTGTATTTTAGGGAAATATCTACAGAGTGTTCAGGGTCTCACTACTGGATCGATCTCCCGGTGATCTGCCTGTTTATAGCCTCCCAAGAACTGGGATTAGAGGTGTGTGCCACCATGCCCAGTCTCAATTGCTGTCTCAGTGTGCCCCAGGGGGTGGGGCTGGCCTGGCAGGCCCTGGGATTGAGTCCCCAGCCCCTGGGCCTGCTTGCAGGTGCTTTAATCTGCTAAGTTATTTGGCTGGCCCTCCAATCTTTCTTTTAGATGTACCACAACCATAGGGGAAATATAGATCATCGCACTATTCCAAACCCTTTTTAAACACTCACAGCAATCAGCCGGGTGTGGTGGCGCAGGCCTGTAATCCCAGCACTCGGGAGGCTGAGGCAGGATTGTTGTGAGTTCGAGATCAGCTACAAAGTGAGTTTAAGGCCAGCCTGAACTGCACAGTGAGACCCTGTCTCAAAAAGGCAAAAAAAAAAAAAAAAAAAAAAAAAGAAATCAATATTTTTAAGGACAATCCCTTTTTAGTTTTTGTTTTACTTCAGTTTCAAAAACTGTAAGACATTTAAGTGACTGTAGCCAAGTTTTGTATGTTGTAACACATCTTTAATTTATTATATTACTTTACTGTTATCAATATTTTATTTAAAATATCAGAACTTATTACTGAGAAGCCATGTACTATTTTATTTTACTTTGTCACATTGCCTTTTTCTTTTTTACACAACTGTGAGGTACATTGCCTTGTTTATAAAAAGTATCATTTGGGTTCAAGAAATGTATGTCAGAAAACCTGTGTTATTAATTTATTAGTTGTCATATATCAGTAACAGCTATTACACCCTTTTCAAAGAAATGTAATTGATTTTGACATTTTCTAGATTGTCACATACCTTTGACTGATGCAAAGAAATGAAGTCTTGCGTTATATTTGTTCTAGTGATTTCTGTTCAGACTCTATATTATAAAGCTTTATTTGCATGTGATTTATTCAAACTAAACGTTTTTTCAAACTAAATAATTCTATATGTAATTATACAAGAAAATTTATCAGATTAGCATGGCTTACAGGAGCAGAGGTCAGATAATACAGTGCACAATGGCCATCTGTATGTGGAAAGACGAAGGGCCCAGGGGCTGCTCAGCTCAAGAAGCTGGAAGCCTTAGAAGGACAGAGACCGAGGGTGCAGGTCCAGCCCACAGCTGAAGGCCTGCAAGCTCCCTGGAAGTTCACTAGTGTGATCCCTTGCTGAAAGCCTAAGGGAACTGGAGTCTGACAGTGGACACCCCCACTTTAGTGGTGAGAGACACACTCACTCAGCAGAGCTGTGCTCGGAAGCCCGGGCAGGCTTTCTCCTTCCTTCCCTTTTTGCTCCACTGGGATTCAGCTCTGCTGCATGGTGCTCCAAATCACAGCACGTCTGCTCCCCCTCCCAGCTCCAGCCTACACGCCGGTCACCTCTGGAAACACCTCCACAGACCCATCCCGAAGTGCGCTTTAATATTCTCAGTCCAATCAAGTTGACAAGATTAACAATCACAGAAACCAGAAGCATTTTACAGGGACATACATATGTCATATGTATGTAAATATGTAAGTCTACTTTTGAGTGGTCTTACAAGTTTCAGCATCTATTGATAGCTCTTCAGAATCAATTATCACTATGCTGATTACAAACTTAGCTTTCTCATTCCATCGTATATTCTACTAGTCAACACTGCATTGAAAGGAAAGTCTCTTCAATCTGCTTTTTCCATTCACATTAGCATGAATTTATAGATCCTTATTGTATTGTACTTTAGTGCATATATGTGTATCTTATAATTCAATATGCATAATTTCATAAACGCATTACAGTATTTTGTGGCTTTCATGGCTTTGATGCTCACAGTTCACTAGCTACGACCATCAGAAGAAACTCCAAGTTGGCCTCTGTGTCACAAGTCTGCATTAGTATGTGAGAACTTACTTCTATGGCACAAGAAAATCGTTCAGGAACAAGTTACAGCACCTTTATCCCAACCCTAGAATCCATCTGTCCTTTAGGACTCTTGACATTATTTCTAAACCAAAACCTAAGCTCTAGAAATAGTGTTAGCGGGGTGCTGCTCCTACCAGATCCTCACAGTACACAGCTGGGAAACAAATGCAGACCCACACTGCAGCCCTCTGTTTACCCGAGTATATCAAAAAGCAGGTGTTTACTTTCACATGTAGAATTACCATTCACATCGTCCTTAATTTCCACATCTCTGTTTATACTTGTAACAACTCTTTTCTGAAAGTAAGAAACTTGGCTCCCAGGAGATCCAGTAGCTCACACGCTTGTTCAGTTCTGCAGTGTGTGACTAATCTCCCCACACTGCCTGTCTGGCCCTCAACAGCTTCTTCACTTAGCTCCAAACCCAATGGTGCCTCCAAAAGTTTTAAAGAAGGAGAAAAGTGAAAAGTGCTGAAATATTTGAATATGAAATATTTTCAAAACAATTTGCTCCTCTGCTGTTGGAGAAAGCCAGGGTCAATCAAAATACGCACAATGCTTACAGTTAAAAGCTATATTGCAGTGAAAGGAAAGACATTATTATTAACTACCTTCAGGACACCCCCTACCCGAACACTTTTAACATTCTTAGTCCATCATTTTTGCTGTGTTTTGAAGCGGTTCTGGAAATCCTTTTGAGTCTCTTTGTGAGGTGTGATAAAAAACATGGCAAGCACTGCTGCCAAATACCATTCGAGTTACAAGGCAGGCTCCCAAAAGCCCTAATCTGTCTTCATCCATCGCATCTACCTAATCTGGCAATGTGTGGATTCTGATTCTTTGCCAGAGTTAAAAATGACGTGAAAGGTAAGCACTCAAAGTTGATTCAAGGCATTAAGGGAACCATGACAACCGAAGTACAGATGCTCACAAAAGAAGGCTTCCAGAACAGCTTCCGAAAGTGGCAGGAGTAACGGGATGAGTGTGTTCAAAGAGAAGGGCATATTTTATTACTATAATAGCAATTGTTTAATTCAATGATTCATTATATTTATCAAACACACCTTGTAGATTTCAAGAGGGCCGGAGATGCACCTGTTTAGACATGATAAATAGCAAGAGATAAAAATAAGTAGAAGAATCCAAACGCCTTGGAGAAGAGGCTGACGGACGAAAGTGTGAGGGAAAAGGAGGAGTGCCACATGTTTCCCAGAGTTCACCTGGGACAGGAACGTTGGAAACTCTGGCAAAGAAAAGAAAAACTGAGGACAGAAGAGGTTTTAGGTGAAGGATAAGTGACCAAGAGTACTGTTTTGGAATGCTTTTAAAGATTGCGGCACACCTCTAAAGGATAGTACTTAGTAAACAGCTGGGGCACAGGACAGAGAAAGAAGAACCGACTAGGAGTAGGCAGAAGGGGAGGCTGAGGCCGCGTGGTGGAATGTAACCGAGAGGCTGAGAGGCCCTGGGATCCTTCAGTGTTTCAAGCCTGAGGGAACCTTTAGCTACATCTAAAGTTTGTGATATGTCCAGTAGGTCAAGAAAGAGACAGGCCTCTGGATTTGGCTTCCTGGTGATCGTTGGGAAACTTCACCACGAACATATTTACTGGTGGAATAAAGGTGGTGGAAGGACATTGAAGAGTAAACTAAAGATATTTTTCTCTCATGATATGGAGACTAATTTATAAGGAAAAACATTCCTGGTTGAAAATATACAAAGTTGTCCAGAAAATATGTAAGTTTAGATAGGTTATAAATCTCTCATAAGTTTCTTCAGAGACTGACATGTTTCTGGGAAAACAGTCACAGGTGTAAAATTATTTCTTTTAGGTCTGAAGTGATAGCTTTCAGAACAGAAATAGCTTCTTTGTAGTTTTGATTTGCAGTAGAAATAAATGTCAGCTGTCTAGCAAATGTGGGCCTGGCACGTCTTTCTCTTACACTTTCCTCTTCTCCTGGGCTCCGTGGCCCCTGAAATGAAGTCAGCAGTCCTCTCTTAGTGCTGAGAGCTCCAGGTCTTTTATCTGAAGTGCTTGTCAAAAATGTGGCTTCATTAATTTACTTTTTTTTCACTTTCAAGACTTTAGTATCTTTACGAAGTTCCTCCATTGTCCTCATTCTCTACCTCAAAGCCCCCTTTTCTCTTGGTTTTTATTTATTTCTTCTCTTCTTTTTTGGGCTTCTGCTTGGACCAAATTTTGTTCTTGTAAGTTTATTTTGCCTTTCATTTACTTTTTATTTTTTTTTCTTTTCTTTGCTGCTCTGGAAACTTCTACTTAAGTTCTGATTTAGTTTTATCTTTCAGTAGATAAAACTGTCTGTGTTAATATCCATAAATAAAATCTGAAAACTCCTTTTCCCTTAGTTGTAGTATTTTGGACACTTTCAGGGGGGCAAGATCTTGCCAGGTCTAGAAAAATAAAGATTCTTCAGTTGGAACACAAAGCTGCATTACACTTTGCATCATCTTAGATGTATGACACACACACCACACAAAATTCTTTCATTTGCTTTTTAAACATAGCTGTTCCTGCCTTGGCTATGGGTAGAAATAATTTATCTGTACTTTTTAGAAGTTTCTCCCTCAGTTTAAGGTAATGTTTTTGTTTTCTTTTTGTGTTAAAATGTTAAGGAAACTATGCATGACTTTTTCAGAAGCATTATGTCACAGCCTGACATTGTAGCAAGGAGCTGTCCCTCTATAGGATGTACTGCTAGTGGAATTGCTGGAAAACCCCGATTTACTTCAGGAATGGCTATTTCCTGCAATACTGGGTCTATGGATCCCAAAATTCCACTTTATAATACACAATTTGTGCAATATAGAATTTCTATTTTTCCTAGCGT
The DNA here is from genome assembly GCA_004027165.1 of Ctenomys sociabilis. NCBI lineage: Eukaryota > Metazoa > Chordata > Mammalia > Rodentia > Ctenomyidae > Ctenomys > Ctenomys sociabilis. The sequence goes on along the minus strand of PVKA01001875.1, from coordinate 122,899 downwards.
TATGACTTGTGTCTAGTTTCCCCCCAACCCCAAAGTCTCAGGCAGTCTTCAGGTTGGTTTCTGGAGTCTGTGATTGGCTCTTGATCCAAGGTTTGGATTATGGGTGTGAGTGTCCTGGGGCAGTTACTCTGCATACAAATGCAAGGAAGAGTGGAGAGGCCAGCTAGACACCCCCTCCCTTTGCTTTCTTTTGTTCTTCTCTGTAGCCATGAATGGCTGCTCTGTGCCCTGTGTCACTCTGCCTTGGAGCCAGCTGAATATGGACTGAAACCTCCACTAACTGTGAGCTAAATAAACCTTTCCTGCCCTAATTTTGGCTGTTGGATATTTTGTCCCAGCAATGAGAGAAGAGTAACTGAGACACCCAGGAACTCCAGCCTTTCCACAGTATGCCAACCAGCTCCACGTGCCGATTGATAAATAGATGTATTTCCTGGTTCTGGGTCTGAAGATAATGCAACCTGATGCTACGCTCTCCTCTCCTAGACCTGCCCAATCGTGAGGCAGTTCTCGCACACTGGTGGCTGCAGCCCTGCTTCCTCACAGACAGCCTTTATTTTCAAGTGTGAAAATGTAATTACTCACAGATTTTAAATGCCAGCCTCTGACGTACAAATTGCTTTCTGGATAATTTCTAATTAATAATAAGATTTGCAATTTAATACACATCTAATTATTGCACAGAGTCTCAAAAGGTCTCAATTATCTATACTTAGTTTGCATAAGTTGGGTCACCAATATAAGAACTTGTACATGCTTAGATATGACTTATGACAGTCACACTTGACATCTAAGACAGTACCAAATAAAATCCCCAAAGAGTGATGGCTTCCTCAGTGTGCTGGAAGAAACCATCCCTCAAATGCTCCAAGGAAAAAGAGTCCTTTAACATTTTCTCACTTATGGCTAAGCAGTTGACGAAGAAATAAAAATGTCACTTGTGGTTTCTATGTTTTTCTTTGGGAAATAGGAGATGACATAACAAGTGCCAAACTGGCTTGAATAATAGACACTGGAACCAACATTCTCTCTACAGTGACCCCAGTTGTGTTTCAGTGGAGATTAATAAGTGGCAGGACCATAATACAGTTACGTGTCCCCTAAGAGCTTCAAAGAGCAGGCGAGCATGGATTTATGTGGAACTCACTAAATCTGGATGGAGGCAGCTTTTCATTCTTCATGAGCTGAAGAAGCCACATGGTCACATCGCAGGACAAGTGTGGGCTTCGGGACGCTCCTACGCTCTATTATATACTATTGCTAGTGTGTGTAATACCCACTCAAATGATTAAATGTGCCGCTTATATAACATTTGGATAAGAACAGACCCCGCCCCAGTCAACTATAAAATATGTGTATCTTAAAACAGTGCTGCTTAAATTGGAATTAGGTGGAGAGAAATAAGACACAAACTAAAAAACCTCTATTTTTTCCCTGGCTGTCTTCAATGTTTTTACTTTCACTCAGTTCTTAGATTCAACCTTATTTCTTCTTTATACTAGTAGCAAATAAAAGAATATGCTTTTAAAACATTCTCTGAGCAAAACTCTACAAAGCATCCAAGGTCAAAGTGACCCTGATGTAATTGTTAATTTCAATTACTGAAAGGTTGAAAATAATACAGATGAAGGGCACACAGCTCAGAGATAAAGTAACAGAATAAAAACACCTAATTCCGTGTTGGCACTATCACAGAGACAAAGTCTGTGCGTTTCAGCCTACGACTGCTGCAAAGGCAGCCTTGGGGGCAGGCTGGCGTCCCTGCAGGCAGAGGGCCTGCATCCTAACAAGCGACAATCCCAGCTCCTCCTGCAGAAGACCCCCAAGAAGAGACGGGAAGGATGCCCACCTAGGAGGATGCGCAAAGGGTGGGGTGCATTTTCCATGATGGTCCAAAGTTGGGGCTTGGCCACAGTGTGTCAAGACCTCTAGGGGAAGGCAGTGGAGTTAGATTCTTTCTCAGTTTCATACGAGGAATTATTGGACCAGCGTGGTCACTATTTCACTGTTACTGTACTGGAGCAGAATACTACAAGTGGAAAACAATGAGGACATGTGGAGATCATTTTTGAAAAAGTAAGATTTTAAAACATGAAAGATGTTAAAGGTAGAGCCATGATGAAGAATTATTTAGAGAAGGGTTTTATCTTATAAGACAAAGGTAGGCATCCAGGAGTTAACTGAGGAAAGGTTTATATTCTATCTATCTATCTATCTATCTATCTATCTATCTATCTATCTATCTATCTATCTATCTATCTATCTATCTATCTATCTACCTACCTACCTACCTATCTATCTATCCATCTATCTATCTATCTAGGTACTGAGGATTGAACTCAGGACCTTGTGCTTGCCAGGCAAGTGCTTATTCTACTGAGCTATTTCTTCAGGCCCTGTGCATTTTTCTAACCACATAAGCAAAGACTGTCGATAACCAAGACGTTCTTTGACCACAAATGCTTCCTCAAGGTTTTCCAGTACATTCTCAGTACTGGGTTACCCTAGAGCTAGGAAATCCACCTTATGAAAGGATAATTTTTAAAATCTATGTTACTTGTATGTGTTTCCTGTACATGGAGTCTACGTTCATGGTAGGGAGTAGGAATGTGTACATAATGAATGTGCATTCATTTGGATTCCCATTCCCCTTCCCTCCCCACCCACCTTCCTCCTCCTGGAAAGGGAGATTTCATGTGAGAACAAATGGTAACCGGATGCAAGTGACCCACAGTATACTTAGCTCTGCCTCAGGCCATGTTTTCAGGAGCAGCTAGGAAGGAACACGTTTTACTGTCAAAGCGCATTGCCACGCAAAGGGAATCTAAGACTTGCAGACTTGCAAAGGCACCCACTAGCCCTCCAGCTTGTGACAGGGTGCTCATTATGCTGACTGCAGTGTTTCCCACTGACTGGGGTTAGATGCAGGCTTGCCCAAGAGCTGGGTCTCAGTGAGAACTGTCAGTGTCATCCCAGGCCACAGCTGCACTGCCACCACAAGAGGGAACCAGTCCCAATGAGACAAGCACACGGGCGGCGTCCTCTCTTCACGCCCTGTGGTAAAGCTCAGCACTCTCGAGGCAGCCTGGCCCGTAAGTGTCTCTCGCTGACCTGGGTGCCTCCTCTGAGGGCTGGAAGCTCTGCTGGGTAGCAATGAGGGGAGGGAGGGCTGGGAGTGAAATAGGAAGTCACCTTTGGAGTTTGGATCCTGAGGGATTCTGTCAGAGACGTCTGAAAACATAAGCTTTGGGGACAGCTTGTTTTTTTCTGTACTTCATTTGAGACTTACAATGAAAAAATGAAACACCTATGGACCAAGCAAATGATAAAAATGTGCTTACAGAAACTGAGTGATAAAAATGTGTGCACAGAAACCTGTCCAAAATAATGTCTCTCACACAGAGGTGTTTTCATGTACACAATTAAAAAAAAACTATTTCCTAAAATTTTACTTCATAAACAGCAATTAGCTTTCAATATGGTCAACATGGCCTAGAGGTACGAGTCCCTTTTTAAAATTAATAGTTTTTGATTAATACATAATATTTACACATATTTGTGAGGTACAATGTGATGTTTTTATTTTTATTTTTTATTTATTTTTGTAGTGCTAGGGACCAAATGCAGGGCCATGGAGCAAGTGCTCTGACAGGGCCACAACTCCTCCCCAATGTAGTGCTTGGATTCTTGGGTTTGGTAGATAGGGGTTACACAGTGTAATGGGTCAACTAATATTTTAGACTATAAATGTTAATCTTGTATTTTCTGTTGTGTAAAAAATGTATACTCACCAATGTTCTAAGTTATTTAGTAACTAGTGGCTGTTTGTTGTTATTTGCTAAGATAAAATTCCTTCCTCACTAATTCCTTTAAATAAAATTAGCTTAACAGAGAGGACTTCAAAAGAAAACTATTGGGTTTTAACTCTTGTAACCTTGGGCTATGCAAGGCTGCCTGCAATATTCAGGTGCAAAATAACCTGAGAAACTAAAAGAAAGCCTCAGGAAATTTAGTTTGGGTAGTGGTAATAATGACCCTGAAAATCTTATCTTGTGTCAGACAATGAATTTGTTCACCAAACTGAATGTGGCTGTATGTTTTAAAAGGCCCCCTGCTTCCTGGGCTAACAGGAGGCGCTGAGCTCAGTAATAAATGGCTCTTTTAAATTCCAGTCTAGCTTCTGATCTGGTTCCTATTCTGAGTGACCCGTAACAACAGGACGATTAGGAAAGCCAACACCAAAACTTCTACCATTCCTGAACGGTGGGCAGGGAGTGGGGTTCCGTCCCCGGTACCACATGTTACACCAACCCCACCCCTGAGCCAGCCAAAGATGGGCCTGGTGGCGCACATTTGTAATCCCAGTGCTGGGGAGGCTGAAAGCAGGAGGGTCATTGGGGGTCAGCTGTGGAGTAAGACCCTGTACCAAATACAGTAAACAAACAAACAAATCACAACAAAAGCTCCTAATTCCTTTCTTCTAATTATTCTGTGATACATCATGGATTATTGTTAACTGTATTCCCTCTGCCATTGAACACCAGAACTTATTTCTCCTATCAAACAATATATATTTACTGGTCAATCTCTCTCTCTTCTTCATACACCCTATTTTCTCCAGTCTTTGGCAACCCAATATTCTATTCTTAATGTGAGCAAGATAATTTTTTTTTAGATTTCCCTTCAGTGAGATACTGCAGTGTTTTGTCTTGCTGTTTCTAATTTATTTCACATCACACAGTGCTTTCCATTACCATCTACATCTTATCTTCTTCACTTGCCAGCAATTTGTTTTCTGGTGTTTCTTTCTGCTTGAAAAATAGGTTCTATTTCTTTTTTCATGAGTACACATTAATTACACTAATTTAACTGAGACATGGAATGAACTTTGCCATAATGAATAGTTACTTTCCAAGGGCCAGCCAGATAGCTCAGTGGACTAAAGCACCTGCTTAGGCAGAGCACAGCAGGTGGGGTTGGTCTCCCACGTGCCATGCTGCCCCACCCCCAGGGCACTCTGGGACAGGCAATGAGACTGGGCGTGGTGCTGCCTACCTGTAATCCCAGCACTCAGGAGGCTGAAAGCAGGAGAATCCTTACGTAGTGAGGCCCTATAGGCCTTGTACTAAATACAAAAAAAGATAATAAAAATGAATACTTTTCATTTATATAGACTCATCAAGAAATCAGGAAACAAGGAACAAGAGAGATATGTGCAAGTTTATAGGTAGAAATTTGATCATAAGCAAATGACATTACTAAGAGTTAAAAATACTTTAAGATTTAGATAGAGGCTAGGAAACTGGGGAAGGAAAAAGAAAGAAGCAGCCTTAAATTTTAGGTGAGAGGACAAGAAAGACGAAAATAGCTAATGGGACCCTACAACATAAAGAGATGTAAGCTGGGAACCCAGGGAAAGATGATGGTTCCCACAGAAAGCAAGGCGGCTGACTGGATAAAGGAAAAAGCCTACTGAAATAGCTAACAAATAGCATAATTTTAATGGATAGGAAAGGAGAAAAGCTGCTTTCTGAGTAGTCAATAACAGAGTAAAGGGCTGGGGAGATAGCTCGGCAGCATAAGCACCTGCCTGGCAAGTGCAAGGACCTGGATTCAATCCCCAGTACCACATTCTGTGCTGGGCCCAGAATCCTTGATGCACTGCACCGTGCGGCTCTGGAACTGGGCATGGTGGTGCATGCCTACTGCCCCAGCACTGGAGGGGCTGAGACAGGAGGATCACTATGAGTTTGAACTGCATAGCAAGACCCTGTATCAGAACAATAAAAAGAAAAATGGATGAATATTACGATTATTTATTTTTTGGTACCACAGATTAAACTCAGGACCTTGCACTTGTCAGCCGGCACTTACGCTGTTGAGCTATCTCCCTGGCCCCAGAATAAATACTACAAGAGAACTGTTCTCCTGGTTCTTTCTCTTCCAGTCACTATCACCATACTTCTTTCCTTTACAGTAACTGCTCAGAAATACATGTCTATATCGACTGTCTCCAACTCCCATTTCTTGGGAGGAAGGACAGGGGCAGAGGGTCATCAATAACTTACATTGCCAGATGAGCTCCGAGTTCTCTTTTCCTTGACACAAGGATGGCCCCATTTCCTGCTCCTATAAACTTAGTCCTTAGGTAGCTTTGAGGCAGCACATTTTTGATCTGCTCTGATGCTGCAGGCCATTGGCAATAAATGAGCAACTAACATGCTGAACGGGGAAAGGCTGAAGTTTCTCTCTACACTGGAAAAGCGACAAGGGAGCTCCTTTTCACCATTTTTATTCAACTAAGTGATGAAAGTCCTGGTGACAGCTGGGATGTCCAGACCAGAAAAGGAGAAATCAAATTGTCACTGCTTGTAGAAAACATGATCTTATATATAGAAACTCCCCAAATCTATCAGAACTGATAAATGTTTTCAACAGAGCTGCAGGACACAAAATCAACATACAAAAAACAAAAACAAAAACAGTAGACTTGCTATGTGCCAAATCAATCCTAAGAATAGATTTAAACATAGATATGAAAGATCTCTACGATAAAAATAATAAAACATTGATGAAAGACATTGAGAACAACAAAAAAGTGGGAAAATAGTAAACATTTCATGTTTGTGGGTTGGAAGTGTCAATACTGTTAAAATAACCATACCACTCACAGCAATTTAACAATCAATAGAATCTTCTCAAAATGTAAATAAGACAGAACCTGAAAAAACAATTTAGAATTTTATATAGAGCCATAAAAACCCAGATAAACAAAGCCATCTTGAGAAAGACAACAAAACAGGAAAAAAAAAAAAAAAACCAAAACATTAACTACTTTGAATAATCACAGTACAACACTTAAATAAACAAAACAGCATAGTAATTTCATAAAAACACAGACTATTGGGACAAAGTAGAGGCTCTAGAAGTAAACTCAAATATCTACAATCAGTTGATTTTTAAAAGTGGCCTGAGTGGTATAACCTTAATTACACTCATAATTCAACATCTTTGCATGACCTAGAGTGTTACCAACCGGGTCTACCCACCATTATTACAGAAGAAGGAGGCATGAGGTTATCATACATCAGATAAAGATTCTATGAACAGTAATACCCTTAAGCCCTAGCAGATGAAAACCATCTGTGATATACACTCCTGTTTCAATAGGCAATTAGGGTGCAGAGGTCCTGTTCATGGACAAGACCAATGCTTAGGGGACAGGATGTCTTTTCAAAATAATGTGTTGTCTATTTAGTTTCTTTAGGGCTAAAGTCATTTTCTCTGTGGACTCTTCTTTGTATATATATATATATTTGTATTCTCAATAGTGCTCTGAGTTTCAGGAATGTGGCAGGAATACACACCAACATCTATGAAAAAAACAAATATCTTGAGAAGTATGCATTAGCCAATGTTTCAGACATTGCATTTAAGCATTCTTGAGGCTCAAAAAATGGCTAGATGAGAAATACAAAAAGAAATTCCAATTATAGATATATTTAACTTCAAATACCTTTCTGGAAAAAACACTTAGCAATGTATTTTTAAGGTAAAGCTTTCCTATGAACCATCCAGCAAGAATAGGCTCAAAGGAAATAGTGACTAATAAAAGCCAGATTTTAAAAATCTAAACACAATGTGGGGGAAACAGCAGCTAAAAATCTCTGCTGTGTTTGTACCACAAAGGCAACAGAGGCCCTACAATATAGTGCTTGCACTTACGATCCAGAAATGCAGATGATTATAAGAAGGACGGGGTGGGGGATTAGCATTCTCTTACACTGGTCTAATTCAGCTATCTTATACTGATTTCTTAAGGACTGAATTTCTCTGGAAAAACTTCTCCTGGCTCAGCCAATCTTTTTCTGTTGAAAATACTAGCACCTGTTGGGGGAAAAAACTCTAATGAGATCGCATCAGCCATGAGAAGAAAAAAATGAGCATACTGTCTGCCACAAAATCTTGTGGCCACCTCCAGCTTATGCTGTTGATACCTTTCCCTAGAATCACCTTCACATGAACACCTAAAGAGAAGCTAGCCCTCAGATAATGACCACTAGGCACTCTGCAGAGTCTCTTGCAGGAAGGCACCACAGATAGGTGGAAAGAACACAGACTTTGGAGTTTCAACTTCAAGGTTCAGGTTTGTCTTGAGCTAACCCTACTTAACTCCAAACCTAGCACTCTCATCTGTAGGAAGACATTTTTCTGTCCTCCAATGGCCCATGTGTTGAAGGTCTGATGCGCAGTTTTTTTGGCTCTATTGAGAACTGTTGAAACCTTTAAGAGGTGGGGCCTCAAGTGGGATTGTGGGAACCCACATCTTTCTCTTCTCACATCTGAGAAGTGAGGAGAAGGGTCTTAGCACGTGCTACCACCATGGCTCTAGACTGAAACCTCCAAAACTGGGAGCCACTAAAAAAACCTTTCCTATTTGAAAGTTGATTACCTCAGGTATGTTGTTATAGTAAAAGAAAGTTCACTAACAGCACCTGCCATGACTATCAAAAAGAGAAAACATGCAAAAGCCTTTTGTAAACTTCCAGCATTGTATGAATGCTATTCAAACATATGACTATGATGATCTTCAGAATTTTATAGACTTGGAGTAGAATAGAGAGATTCGGTAAAAGCACAGAGATCTGTGTATAATATCAGGGCAAAACTTTAAGGATCAAAGTTGTCTCAAATTTTAATGTTAGATCCCTGGATGTGGAAAGCCCTCAGAATGGCGGCCAGGCCCAGGAAGAGAACTAGACAAAGGGCCGCCTTGGCTGAACGAGAAGCACAGTGAAAGCAGCTGGGGCTCCTCATAGCGTGAAGATTCTGTGAGGATTTGCCTTTCTCCCCGATTGCTCAGCTTTCTCTCAACAGTGCGTCAGCGTGCCGGAGGTCAGGAGTGTGCAGGATGCCTATCCACACCGCTCACTTCATTCTGTGTTCCACACATAGTAGGGGCTCAATAAAAATAGGCCAACTGACTGAGAAAAGCTATAATAAGCGTCACTCTAGCAGTAGTATTCTCAGCATGTATGGAGAGAATTTCTGTGAAAAAATAACCAAATTGCCTGCATTTGATATAAACATTATTAAACCCAATTTGTGCCTGAAAAAAGATGTTGGTACTCACTTTTCTATGTCTTGGGAATGCTTCCAAATTAAATGCATTCTGGACACAAATATATAACAACAATTATGAAAATGCTGGTTACATAAGCTTATTTAGCTGAGTCTTTTCATTCTTTCCTAGAAGTTGTAGCACTCCTTCTAGATAAGGAATAAGACATATTTGGTCCCCAAACATTTTTTTAATCATCAAAAAACCAGAAAAGATTCTTATTGATTAAACTACTGCCTCTAGGACTTGCGAGGTAGGCATTAGACACTAAATCTAAAAAAACCCCACTTCATTACCATGCTTTGAGCAATATCTACTCAACTATTCAGGTTTAATGAGAAACAAATGATGAAATTCTATCATACCAAAAAGTTCTGAATCATAAAAATACAGCTTGGAAAGACTTCAAGTATAAAAAGGTTAAATGCACAGCCCCCAATCTCTGCACCCTATGTAGATTAAATTCATTTTAATTATATTTATCAAGAACCACGATTTACTAAAAATATTTATATAGAGTTGTGCGCCACATAATAATATTTTAGTCAGTAATGGGTCACATATGCTACCGTGGCCCTGGAAGGTTTTAATCAGGCTGAAAATCCTTCTCACTGAGCAACGATATCAGTGACTGAGACATCATGAGATGATGTCTTACTGAGGTGTCTGTGGTGATAAGGATGCAAACAAGCCCGCTACACTTCCAGTCGTGCAACGGCATAGCATAGTATGTGACAACGTTGTGACGTATGCATTTACTATAGTGTACATTTTGTCACTGTTTAAGAGTACATTCCTACTTACTAAAAATGTTTATAGTAAAAGACTTTGCTCTTACGCAGCCAGCAGCCTCACTCATCCCATGCTCATCACCAAATCTCCTGACTGCCTCGGGGCCCACCTGGAGTGATGCACCTGTACCACCGAGGCTGCGTTAGAACAGCCTCTGATGCTTGCACAGTGAAGAAAGGGCCCACTGAGCATCTCTCAGGATATATCTCACTATGAAGCTACAGGACATACACATGAAGGCCCACGCCATCCCCACAAGTTGACTGCTGCTATTACTGATACTTTTTCAGATAAGGAATTTGAGGGCTGAGGTGGGAGTGGCCAAGCGAGAGCTGAGAGCCAATATCCTCTGACTCTAAGGCTCAGGATCACCCTAGCACCAGCGTGCTCTTTCAGGCTCCTTCAGATCTCTGCCAAAGAGAATGCCACACCCACGAGCCTATTCTGTAAAGATTACTGAGAAAAAAAGACCGAGCAAAAACATGAGAGAATCCACTTTCATGATGCAGAAGAAAATCCTAGAGTTTTTAGAACCAACCCCGAAACAATAATCCTCTATATGCTCTTCCCTGAGCCCCAGACCTTTAACTGCCTGCCTAACATGCCTAAGTCAATCTAAGAAGCATCTTTCAAATACAGGCACAAGATACAAGTCTGCTCTTCTCCTCGCTGTCCTCGTTGCAGTTCACAGTTACAGCGCTCATCCTGCTCAAGCCCCCAACCTGGGACTGGCCCTGGATTCTCTTCTATCACTTCCATTTGCATGGGTTTCACCACGGGTCCCTCTCAGCAGTGCCTCCAAAGTGCACTGCAGGGTTAGAACACACTCTCCATTCCCAGCACCAGCAGGCTCTCCAAGACACCCTCACCTCTTTCCCAGAGAAACCGTTCTTGGCCTCAGTGGCCTTAGCCACCCATCAACTAGACTGGTTTTCTGTAGCCAGAAGCAGGATCCTGTGGATCCCATTGCTCCCTTCCCAGTACTCCTGGGATAAAACACAGGTTCCTTGCTATGGCTTGTGCGGGTCACCATGATCTGATTTTTGCTGACTGTCCAACTGCATGTGCTGTCATTTCCCCACCTTAGGACACTCCAGCCATATGAGCAGTGTGATTCTATCTAGATACTACGATACCTTGTCAGGCCCTCTGCAAATGACACTCCCTCTATCTTGGAATGCTGTCCTTCCAGGGCCTTCAATGTCATTGCAGTGGAATGCTAACTGGTGGTCAGCTTATTACACCCAGTTGAATTAAACTAGTGTGGTGCTGGGTGCAGGAGGCCCACCTCAGGATTGTTGCCCAGCAGCATAAAGGCAGAACAGGGGAAGCTGCCAGAATGCTGTTAGGAATGCTGCTTGGAGAAGCTGTTGGAGCTACTGGAAGCTGCTGGTTCTCTTGGGCTCTTCTCCTGTAGGATGTTGTTATGCTGGGTTTCCTGATGGACTTTGGAGCAGCTCTGGTCCTCATCTTGAGCATTCCTTCCTGGCTTCAAGTGGGGCGGGGAGGGAGATGGTGCACCGCTCAGCATCATGGAGAAGCTTGGCCCATTGGCTTTCCTGATGGGAACTCCGGTTTCCTCATTGCTGGATGAGCCCAAGACCTCGCTGTTGCTGAGGACGGCTGCGGTACCTCGGGGGAGCTCTGGTGCTGACCGTGAGCGCTGCTTCCCAGCTCGTTTAGATCCCCCGGCTATCACAGTCCTTCATCTGGTAGCATAGACTTCCTAGCTTCCACTGACCCGTAGGCCTTTCCAGCACAGACCTGTGAAGCAGGCCTGCGTGAGACTCTGTCCTCCAGCTGGACGAGTGGGAGGCACTGTTAGGAGCTCTAAGATTTCAGCTGGGCTCATGCAGGATGTTACGATCCAGGCTCTCAGCTGCATTCTTTTGTCTTTAGTATGTGGGCAGATTTCCTGCACTTATTGTGTATGATTCTTGGGTGATTGTTGGGAAGGACTCATGGGCGCCAGTCACAAACAAAAACACATAGACACTTAATGCAAGCAAAGCAGGGGCTAGAGCAGAAAGGCTGCTGCCCTGCCTTTGGTCTTTATTTTTATATATCTTGAGTCTCAGCCTTTGGGTTACTTTAGGTGAACATAACAAGACCCCATTGTGTGTGTCCAATATCAATGTTTAGTCTATACTATACGTGAGAACCTGCTAGACCTCTGGGAGCAAGGGCACAAAAACACGGTGTCCTTGAGTCCCAAGTGTTCTTGGTTACTTCCACAGCTGTTGCTGCCCTGTTTTCTTTTTCCTCATCCCACATGCCCTGCAGGTTATTTAGCACATCTCTATATTAACTCTCTCTTTTCCCAACAGGTGATTCCTTATAAAATGTGTCCTGTATAATACTGTTCCCCTTGCAAAAACCCCACACCGTGACAGTCCTCATTCTGATCTCTGCTTAAATGTCCTTTCTATGGAGAAGTCACCCTTCAGAGTCCCACCTAAGATGTCCCTGGACTCTTTATCCTTGGTCTGCTTTATTTCCTCTGGGCTGGCTGTTGATTTGAACGCTGGCATTTTCCCAGCCACTCCCACCCCCCTGCTCATAGATCACTTGAGAGCAGGAACCTGTCTGTCCTATGCTCCTCTGCACTCCCCATGGCTAGAGAAGCCCTGGCACATAAGGGCGGCCCGGAAGCACTTGTGGAAAGAACGAATGGATAGATGGATGAAGAAAGAGGTTGGCGTCCTATTCTAAGGTCAAAAGAAAGGAACGTGCTTGTTTTCCACACCAAAGAGCCTCCTACACCAGCCTCGGTCTTTGTTACACTTCTTTTCTTCTCCAGTGCTTTAGCACTTTCCTCACCACCAGGGCTGCTGCGAAAATGACTAAGAGACCTCAGGCCTATTCATGCTGAGAGAATGGCAAGGAATTCAATTCAGGCACAAGGTTAGTCAATTATGTTTGAGACAGAGTAACTGTGGGACATAATTTATACAAACTAGAAAATAAATGGAATAAATAAGATTATGCATAGTTTTATAGCTCTCATAATAAAAACAGAACAATACCAATAAGACACATTGTCTTCTAAAAATCTTTGCCACACTGGCCTTCATTGCATTGATCATAAGCTTTCTAAAGAGCTATTTTCTTAAATTTAAAATGCCTTAGGCATTGTAAAAAAAGACAAAATTAGAGTTGTAAAGAAAATGATTATGTCAAAGTGGCTCTATACAATGCAAAGGAAGTCATGTGAGTAAACAAACTATATGGTGTATTTTGTATAATAGCTTCTAATTTATTGGAAACTTTATAGTCTTATTACTTAGCTAGCTATAGATAAATTTATTCATCTCTCTCTCCATATATATATATATATATATATATATATATATATATCCATATATATTGCACTATTCTACAAATATGGATTTAATGGAAGATAGATTTTTATTTACTATGCTCACCTATGAGATCTTCAAAGTAGTTGTTCATATTACTAGACACAGGCATGCAAAAAATTAAGCAATAGGGCTGACAAGATAGCTCAGTGGACTAAAGTGCCTGCTAAGGCAGAGTGCAGTGGCTGGGGTTCGATCCCACACAGGCCCTGCGGGCCCTGCTCCTGAGGCTCACTGAGATGGTGATTAAGACTGAATGTGGCTGTGGCACGCGCCTCTAATCCCAGCACTTGGGAGGCTGAAAACAGGTGAATCACTATGAGTCTGATCTATGTAGTGAGGCCCTGTAGACCTTGTACCAAATAAAAAAAAATTAAGAATAAATAACTATTCCTTTCAGTAAACTAATAGAAATTAGTGGCATTATTATCTTAGCTATCTTATGTGTGTTTCTTTTTTTTCTCCTTTCCCTAGAAGTTTCTTTCCCTTTCACAATAACTAGTATACCTTTATCAATTTTATTTACTCTTTCGGTTTCATTTATAGGTAAATGGATGCAAGTAGAGAATGGAATAAATCAGACCCATGTGTGAATATTTCGAAGCCCTTAAGGAAATGAGTGGATGAAGAGAAGTGGGAAGATCTTACCAGGTGGGAGGGTTGGCCTTGAGACAAGCTAGCCTAGAACAAGCCTAACACATTGATGGCATCAGGAAAAGTAATCGTTCTCAGTTCTCAGGGATACGCAAAACCTACCTGAGACAGCAATTGACTATGGAGTGTCTATAGTTGGTTGCCATGGACTGACAGTTGCACTCTGGCACCAATGCTGTGCCGGCCCTTCCCCTCCCAGCTCCAGGGCACGCTGAGCTAGCCACTGAGACCAGGCGTGGTGGCGCACACCGGCAATCCCAGATGCCTTGAATGCTGGATTTAAGGACTGTCAGTGTCATCTGTGACGCTCATGTTTATTTCTCTATTTATTTATTTAATTTTGGGGGTATCGGGAATTGAACCCAGAACCTCACATTGCCAGGCTGGCACTGTGCTATTGAGCTACGTTCCCAGCCTCTTGTTTCTCTATTCAGTTTTGCAGTGTTGGGGATCAAAGTAAGGGCCTAACGCAAGCTAGCCAAGTGCCCTGCCAGTGAGCTACAGCCCCAGCCCTGGGATGCTGAGCTGCGATCCTGTGGCATAAGTCTTAGGGGTCACGCTTTACTGATCAGTGGATGAGTAGGAGTGTTGCGTTCTGTAAGGCTAACACCAATTTTATCAATAATAGAAAAACAAATATTCTTAAAAGATGATTGAGAGATGCAAATTATTCCAGATGGAAATGGTGTGAACCAACATTTTTTAAGACAAAATCATTCTCTAACATGTCTTTGGCAAATAATGGGACTAGATTACAATTAATTAGCATATTAAAAATAATGCATTCTTTTAAATAGTAAGGCACTGGAGTGTTACACACCGCAGCAGTGTTATGTCTTGTGTCCAGACGTCCCCCGAAAGCCTCAGGCAGTCACAAGGGGGCGTGTGGGGGGCTGTGGACCTAGGGTGTATGACGCTGCACCAAGGACGTGACGCTGGGACCAGTTCGCAGTGTGCCGCCAGGACCACGGTTGAGCCCTGCCCACCCTACGAGCGGGTAGCTGGAGAGAATGTAAGAGGCAGACAGAAGGCTGCAGTGCTTGCTGAATGTCACTTGCTGCTTTCTGCCTGCCCTGCTCTGCCATGGACTGTTTCTCCCCGTGATGTCCCTTAGCCACGCCACTCTGCCGTGGCACCAGTGGACTCTGAACAAAACCTCTACACACTCTGAGCTGCAGTAAACCTTTCCCCCTTTAACACTGAGAGTCAGGTCTTTTGTCTCAGCAATGAGAAAGGTAACTAGGATAAGCAGTAGCTGGTGCATGAGCTCTCTCTAAAGGGTCCTTGAGAAGGGCCTGCCCTGCCTCTCTTTCCTGTTGGACAATCTGTCCGACTTTCAGCGTTGTGCCTGAATGAGTCTAAATTTCACCCCCAAACATGCAACACCAATTCTACACCGGACATTTTATGAATTAGTTCAAGAATTTTACAAGATAGTGTATTACTGATGACCATGTTTCAAATGAAAATTTTCATGAGATAATTTCCAAGAAGGCCCCTCAAGATCCACACACCCCCACACGCCCCCTTGTGACTGCCTGAGGCTTTGGGGGGACACAAGACATAACACTGCTGGAGTGTGTAACACTCCAGTGCCTTACTATTTAAAAGAATGCATTATTTTTAATATACTAATTAATTGTAATCTAGTCCCATTATTTGCCAAGGAGTTTTACAAGATGGTGTATTACTGATGACCATGTTTCAAATGAAAATTTTCATGAGATAATTTGTACTCTACAAATGTAGACTGACATCTCACAAAAAATTACAGTATAGTATCACAAGCCAGGTATTGACGATGACAGGATGGGCCAGTCACATTCAGGTCTCCCAAGTCCTCCTTGTATTCATTTGCGTGGCTTTATCACCAGTTTATCATCTTGCTTCAAGCGCTCACCACCGAAACCAAAATACTGACCAAGTTCCTAGTGCTGTATTATCATAGCAAAAATATACAAAGGAAAGTATGCAGCATGCAGTATCTTGGGGCTTGGTCCTGCTGCTCAACACTATTCCATGAAAAAGTTTCCAGGTTTTTGCACACATTAAATGCGCTTCTTTTTACTGCTGAGTGGCAGTGGGTGAGGAGCAACTGAGCATATTATAATTTGCGGAGTCACTCACCTGTGCTGAGCTGATTTCAAGGTTTTGGCTGTTACAGCAAATGTGTACGGTTGTGTGTGAACACAGTCCCATCCGCAGGCTAAGCATCCCAGGTACAATTTTAGGGTCAGACAGTAATAGTGTGTCTAATTTTCCAAAGGGGCTGTGGCATTTTATATTCCCCAAAGTAGTATCTGGGTGCCCAGTTTCTCTGAGTCCTTTCTGACAATTGCTGTTTTTATTCTTTTTTTATGTTATAATTTTTCAGAAATCTCCAGTGACATGAAGTTCCCAGCCACCCAGGAAGCCTCTCCACTTACTCTGTAGGAGGCTATGATCTGTCCCTTCATAATGTCCCTGCCCTGGCTCCCAGGCTGCTGTCAGGAGACCTACACCCCCTCTATCTCAGCATTCCTTTTCTCCCTCTCTCAGAAATGCTTTTTTTCTAAGATTGGCATTTGCAGGTAGTTCAACTATTTCTGCAAAATCATGTTTTGCAAACCTTTTGTCATAATAAGATGTCTTACTCTTTCACTCAACGAATTACCTTTGTTTATGCCTTTTAGAGAGGACAGACTGTCATAGGCATAAGGAAATGCAGGCAAATAGGGCAAGGAAATAAGGTTCCATCATAAGAGAAAAACTACTCTATACTCTACAACTTAGTAAATATTACTTATAGAGCTGAGGACCACCAGTAATCCATACGTGGATATTGGTCATCAAAGACCAATTTTATCATTCACAAAGACTTGATTCCCTTTTGCAGTATGTGCAGTCATTGACATATAATTAGAATACAATATGACAGCATGGAGTATAGAGTTGTAGGCTGAAGGGGGTCAGGGAACAGAAAGCCAGGAGCAAGAGATACTCTGGATGCGAAGGTAGGAAGAGGCGCGCATCCCAAGTCCTGGGCCCCGCTTGGCCCAGGAGTGCATGTCTGAGTGACTCAAAGCAATTTGCAGCATCAGTTTAACCTGCAAATGATGTGGGGCCGCTCACAACTAACTCACAAGGGACAGAGGGCAGAGGGCGAGGTAGAAGAGGGAATGAGGAGCCTTCTTGGAACTTGTTAAGGAAAGAGAATTCTGCCCTGCAGGTAACGGCATAAAGCCGAGCCCTGCGGACCAGCTCATGATGCAAGACAGGCCCCTGTGGTAATGAGAGGAGTGTCAGGCAAAAGCCACTATCATTTCCATCTGCAGCGTGCTTCAGTTGGGAACTAAGGGAGGAAGGCACGGAAAAGCTTGTTAAGAAAGAATTCGGAGACAAAAATTATGACTAGGTACTGATTTTGCCAGAAGTGAAGCAAGCGCTATGTTTGGCAAGGAAATGTGACTCGAGAAATGTTGACCCAAAGGTCACAAGGGCTGAAGGAAGAGACCTGAGGAGGAATAGGGAAAATCTGAGATTATTAAATCTGAAGAGAAGTCTAATTCTGACTTCACTGATATGGAAAATACTAAACTGGGGATTGCAGTCACATCTTGATTTCTTCCCCCAAAGGAAATATCTCTAATAGATGCATGTATAATATAGGTCAGGTAGGTGAATAATTTCTGAGTTAATAAGCATTATAAAAGATTATTAAATTACAAATGAAAATTTATGATATAATAAAAGCTGCATCTCAAAGCAGTTATAAGTAGGGGAAACTGCAAAGAGTAGTTCTGGGATAAAAGAAAACTTGAAAGCAATTAGTTGTTGTGTTTACTGAATATACTGGTGTAAATTCTAAACAAATTAAAGATTTTGGCATAAATATATTTACCATAAGACTGGGAGCATGGGTTGGGCCACTGTGGTACCAGGTTGAAATACCCTCAGCAGAACAGGGGAGAGGGCAACCGAGCACTGCGTGGCCTGCGTTGCGCTCAGGCTCTTCATGCAGCTGCACGGCCAGGTGAACCTGGGATGCTCCTCCAGCCTCTGCACCACGCTGTGCCTGCAGCCAGCTCTACCTTGGAACACCCCTGCTGTGTACGAAGGTGCCTACATGCTCTGACTGACGGCATCAAGAGGTAACGCGAGCACCAGATCATGTTCGGTATAGTGAGCTCTAGCCAGGCGTGGTGGCACACACCAGTAGTCAGAACACTCAGGAGGCTGAGGCAGGAGGATCACTGCAAGTTCAAGGCCAGCAGGGGCTATGTAGGGAGACTCTGTCTCAAATAAAACAAACAAACAAACCATCATCTCTGAATAGAAAAGATTCATTCTGGGGCCAGAGGTAGAAGCAGGTCCTTAATTCTTCTACATGAGTGAGTGACACTTCTTACAGAGACATGGAGTCACAGATCACACATAAAGCTCAAGCCAGTTTTCATATCCCTTCCTATGGTCCTCCTGAGTCACAGGAGGATGACAAGGGATAACTTGGAATGAAAGAGAGCAGTCAGACTCTCAGAGATCCAGCGAGTCAGGTTCACACCGAAAGTGGAGACGGCAGGCGGGTGGCACACCCATGTCACCTGGAGGACCCCTTCTCATAATATCAAGACAGAGGAGGATTACCCTTGTGACCAGCAAGGAACACAAAATGGGAAAAGACGAGTCATGTAGCTTGTGTTGCCAGGCTGCCCTGGGGCTAAGCCGTTGGTGTAAGTTGACTCTGTTCTTAAATCATATTACAAACAACCAGAAACACAGGACACAGGCTGCACAAGTACAAAGGGGTTTATTAGCCCTTCAAATGCAGAGTGAAAAACCTACACTCCTACACTTCAAACATAGCTTTGGTGTTCCTGACTCACACCACTGTATTAGAATCTAATTGTATCAACCAGCTTTTAACTCAGATTTCAGCTACTTTATGGGATGTTTTGACGATAAAAGAAAATCATGATAAATGTCCATTAAAAATGCCCTTCAGTTAAGGAATCTCAGGCCTACAAGTAAGGCTATCATGAACTTGTACAAAGCTTCCTTAAACTTGTGGCACCTGTGCTCCCTGGATGCTTTACAGAGAGCCTTCTGGCCCTTGTTTCGCAGGTGAAGAAAATACTGTCTTGTATGGAGCAGGTACAAAGAACCTGGCACCATTCCAAGTGCTTAATGTGCATAATTCCATTAATTCCCACGAAGCCTTTGTGAGGTGGATACATCATATGCATGAGAAAACTCAGATTTAAAAAGATTAAGTTATTTGCCCAGGCTCTCACGGTTACTAAGCCCCAGAGTGACCCCACATTAATGTGTCACCTCACTGATGGGGAGCAGTTTCTTATGATGAAAACTGGCACTCTATTCTTACAGTCCCAAACTCTATAGTCAGATTACACGGCAAGTGTAATGAGCTTTCTTTCTTATGCCTGCTTCTTTCTATCGATATTAAAAATACGTGTACACACACATATCTTAACAAATACCCTCCTGGTACTTTTTCATCCATTTCTCATACAACTGTATAAAATCTTTTTGCCTTTAGTGATTTTCTTTCTGACATGGACAAATCAAGCTCAGCACTGGAAGAACTGTAAGGATTGATGACTGATACATGGATACTCCAGTTGCTTCAATGTCTCCAACTTTTTTCCTACTGGTGGATTTCTGGGTTCAGTACTATCCTGATCTCATCTCAGACTGACCTGCCAGTCAAAGTGTCCCAACTTTGCAACTGAAGTGAATACACTCATATACCTCACGCTGCTTGGGCAGTGTGCTGGAAAGAGACCCCCACAGCAGCGACAGTCCGCAGCCCCGTAGGTTTTTTCTATTTTAAATAGAATGTATGTCCATTCTGCATCCTATAACTTATTCATAGTTATTTTTAGAATCAAGAAGGATGTTTTAAATTACTGAATTCTCAGCTGAATGAGAATAAAGATGCTTTTTATCCCTGTATGATCTTGCTGAAGCATTTCCTAAAGATGTATTGAACACATAAATAATTGATAGCCCAGGCTGCAGAAGGTCTGAATGTGCTGCAAGCACCTTTTCCCAGTACTGAGGCTTCAAGACCAAATTCTGTTGGGACACAGCCTTCTTGTGTGGGATGTGACACACTGAGGTTCCTGACCCCACCATAGTAAGGCAGGACAGGGAGCCATCAGGTGTCTCCAGGCCACCACAGAAAAAGAAGCTGGTGAGTTCTGGAAACTTCCTAGGCAGTTCTGTGGAGAAAGGTCCCAGAGATCAAGTCCCACCAGTGACTGACCTAGGGTGAGGTGTGAATTCCCACAAAAGTCCTCTTATGCAATGTTCTCACTAATGATTTTGCTTTTAGTAAATTCAAATATATTTGGAATGTACTGAAGAAGCTCAGCTGTAAAGACAACAAGAAAAATCCGAGGAAAGGGGGATCCTTGCAAAATGCAAATCCTTTCTTCCAGAGCAGGTGTTTTACAGCATGGCCAGGAATGCCTTGTCTGCCTAAGGCATGGCACATGCCATCTTGCTTGTGCAAGCCCAATGCAGCCCAACTACAGGGAAAGGTGGAGATGTGATGGGGACGACAGGACCGCAGCCCGATCGTCAGACACACTGCAATTTAGGCTGGGTCTTGAGGGTCCTCATTTTTCAGTCTGCTTCCTAAGTATTTTTGTGAGCCAGTCTGTTCATTTTTTGCTGGAGGCACTTATTTTTCATGCAAGGCACCAGTCTTGGCCCAGATAAATGGAAAGCACTAGATATATATGTTCTGCTTCTGACATATTTACCGTGAGGAGGGAGGGCAGAAGGGGAAGAGCATGCATAGAAACACAACATCTGCTGCGAGGTCGACTGCCAAATTCATGGCAAGAAGCATTTGGCTGGCGCTTCCCATTTATCAGCAATCTGCCTCCTGTGCAACGCGGGCTTTCTGGTTCATCTTCCTGAGAACCAGAGAGAAACTGTGGCTTACTGTTCTGTGCAAAACAGTTCACAAAGTATCGTTTTATAATGAATAAGCCATGCAAACTATTATAAGGTAAATTTCCCATTAAGGGCAGGATTTTCGATATATATATATATATATATATATATATATATATATATATATATATATTTTTTTTTTTTTTTTTTTTTTTTCAGAACCGGGGGTTGAACTCAGACCTTTGTGCTTGCCAGGGAAGCGTTTATTCCATTGAGCCATCTCCTCGGCCCCTCGAGGTATACTTCAAATTTCTATAATCTGTATATCATACTACTAGCCTCTAAATTGCAACTAGAATACTTAACTAGGTAATAGTGCCATTTTATTGGGGAAACATGGAGCAGAATTTGCCCCTAAATTACTGCACAGTCTTGGACATGAGTCTGCAATGCCAGACAAGACCGAGAACACCCTTTTTGAAGTACAGCACTGTGTACAGAAAATCGGAGCACAAGCTATAGCCCAAGTTTCTGCCTTCCTGTTCCGAGCACCACGGCAAAGAGAAAAGCTGAAGCTCCTTCCCCCAAGGCGCTGCCAACCCAGGCAGGCAGATAAAGCAGAAGTTAAGGCAAGGCTTTTAGTATCTGTACAATCACCCATCCAAAGTCAGAGAGTAAAATAAAAGAGTGTGTGGCATACAACAAATGCATTAGAAAATAGGGGATGCAGAAGGCACTGGAGCGGTGGGATCTTGTGAAATTCTGAAAGATGAAACAAAGCAAAGGGCCGGCCAAATAGCTCAGTGGATTAAGGCACCTGCAAGCAGGCACAGGGGCTAGGGGTTCGATCCTTGGGCTTGCTGTGCTGGCTCTACCCCTGGCACATGCTAAAATGGCAGTTGAGACTGGGAGTGGTGGCACGTGTCTGTAATCCCAGCTCTTGGGGGGCTATAAACAGGTGGATCACTACAAGTCCAATCTAGTAGTGAGACCCTGAACACCCAGTAGACCCTTCCCTAGAAAATATACAAAGGAAAAAGAAAAAGAAACAAAGGTATGTGTATGTAGGTAAAAGTGGGGGATGGTGCAAGAGCAGAAGGCCCCGTGTCTCGGAGGACACGGTCTCAGTCATCAGATGTGCTCTCCAGAACTTTCATGATACATTTGTGATGCTGAAGTCCTTTTCAGGCTATTTGATTCTCAGTTTCTTCATCTACACAGTGGGAATAAGCCCACCATCATCACTAACTTCAGAAGTTAGTGTTAACAGCACACTGTGTATAAATGCTCCCACCAAAAGCCCCTCCCCCCACCCAATATTCCCACTACTTCATGGAATGACAGGCTCGTTGAGAAGGGCACAATCCTAGCAGAATGCCCGGCATGTTACCAGAGTTTAGTAACCAAGGGTGAAGCAGCACTAGAAAAGTAATTCCACTCTAGAAGTGACATGGTTTCTTCTCATGCTTGCATTATCTGCCTGCTAAAAGCAGGCGTGGTTTAAGTATTCCTTCTCTGACTAGAGCAAATGCCCACAAACTCCTCATGAAGTGTTGCTGCCTAGGTAGGGAGCAGAACACAGGCCCACCTTTGCCTGCTCGCTGAGCCTGAAGTGAAGGCAGTGTACGCTCCCTTTGCCTGCCAGCACCTCCTCCCTCGCAATCCTCCTCAGCATGCTTCTGCCCCCCTTCTCCACTGATACTGCCACTGGGTCCCTTCTGAGCACTGAGCCTACTGATCCTGACTAGTCATCTGTCTGCCCGAGGTCTCCACAGCAAGCTCCTCCTCTCACATTTTTCTTGGTGAACTGCACCGATCCCGTGACTCCACACATCTACCTGATATTCATGACCCCAGCCCTTTATCTGGCTGCAGTCACCTTCGTAATTTCCAAATGTTTCCAGAACATTTCCTCCGGTCACCTCAGATTTCATATGCATAAGGCTGAGTTTATTCCACTTTCTCTGGTTTCCAAATTTATTCCTAAGTTGCTCCCTCAAGTAAAAAAATAAATCACAGTGATCCTGGACTCTTCTGCTGGTACTTAAATATCCTGGGATGTCAAGTCCTATCCTTCCTCACTTGATAAATTTCTTTCAAATTGGGCTCCTTCTCTCAGACCTACTAGCGTCACCTTTAGTTTTTTTTTTTTTTTGTCTTTTTTTGAGACAGGGTCTCACTGTGCAGTTCAGGCTGGCCTTAAGCTCACTTTGCAGCTCAGGCTGGTCTCGTAGTCATAATTGCTAACTTCTTTCCAAAAGCTTGTACAATAAGTTCATTGCTTCAGGGAGATTTGTACAGCATCTCAGACATCTCTCTCTCTCTCTCTTTTTTTATTTGTCTTGTCTATAGCAAAAGAAAAAAAAAAACCTCACTGAGCAGAAGCTATCCCCGCATTTTAAGTATAAATGTATGGTAAACCTCTTCCATTTAAAGGTTAGCAAATGGAATAAGGTTAAAATCAACAAAAAGCACATGCATATTGTTAATGTAAATATATTCTTGGATTATTAGGCTGAAACTAATCTTTAGTCAAACTGGTACGATCCTCTGGGAACATGGGGAAACTGCGCTTGCAGCCTGTCTCGTCGGTAGGTGGGGCGTGGCCTGTGCCTGCCTTCAGCAGAAATGGCACACGCACCAGACCTTGAGAACTTCCATGCACAGCCCCCCATGCTCTGTGCTTACCATGCTTTGGCTTAATGATCACCACAGGTGTGGTTGGAAGGCACGTGTTGAAGGTGACAGAATAATGCCTGTGAGTCGCTACTCAGAGGAAAGCTAATTGCCTCTGACCAACATGTTTTGAACTTTAGTTGAAGGGCAATAAAACCCTCTACTATAGAAGCTCACTGGAATTTGAACCATATCTGTTACAACTGAAAGATTCCTGTTAACACATAACCATGAACGACGACTATGACCTGTCTAGCGCAGCAAGCCACTCACCAAGGGGGGCATCAGTGTGTGATTTATGCATTAACCCAATTATCATGTGTCGTATGCATGAACCACCACAGGGCTCTTGTCATAGTTCATTCTTCAGTGACTTGGCTACTACTTTCCTGGCATGTTAGCTGCCAGAAAAGTGAAAAGAACAGGGGCTGAGGAGAGGGCTCAGTGGAACAAGTGCTTGCCTGGCAAGTGCAACAAGGGCTTGAGTTCAATCCCCGGGTTTCACCAAAAATTAAAAAAAAAAAGAAAGAAAAGAACAATAGTGGCATATGGGAGCATGCAAGGCTTTCTAGTTCATCTTAGTATTTTTGAAGCAGCAGGTCCTTAATTCTTGGAAATTTTACAAGGCAGAAACTTTATCGTTTCATATGGAAAGCTAATTACTTTCCTTTTTAATGTAATTTTTCTTAGACCAGTCTGTGCACTCTTTTGAGCAGATTGATGATTAGCTGAGAACAGTGTTTCATCTTGTCTACTGGAACCAGCAGAGAGCAGAAAACCTTTGAAAAATGACTTTCATGGCTAACACACACCAGAAATGGATGTGTGCTTCAATATGTCTCCCTCATTCTATAGAGTGGATCCAATTAACAGATTTTCTTCAGTGTTCTTAATACTGTTTCTCTGGTCTAAAGAACTAGTTGTACAAATGGGAGGATAAAGATGGTGAAAAGCTGTCATGAGACTCCAAGAACGGAACCCCATATGTACTTCTCTAGAGCTACAATGGTAGAAGCTTCCTTCTAGACAATGTCTAGAAACTTCCTAATACTCTTCTATATAGCTGATATTTTTTTTTTGATCAGTGTATTGTTTCTATTTTTAGCAGATATACTGAGTTCTAACAGGCTGTTAAGGAAGAATAGCTTGCTGCAAAAACATCCTCCAAGAACAACTATTTTAGACTTTTTGATACAGTAAGCATTTAACATAAATGAAAATGTGCTTCACTGAAATCTGGTGGGAGACAGAAATGAAAGCCAAAATCCCTTCCTATTTTGCCTTCGACGGCCTAGGCTTATAAACCAATTGCAGAGTCTTGCAGTTTTGTTCTATATGAGGAAACATTTATTCTCTGGCTTGAAAAATAGCTCAACTACTCTTCCAATATTTATTATAAAACAAAAATTAGCTTACTTTGTACAGAGTTACCAGTGAAGAGCGTTTGGAAAAAAGTGGTGTATGCTTCAGGCCCAATATAGAAACTCCTTAAACCAGTAAACCAAGCAAGTCTCTAATCTCTGAAAACTGCCAGGTTATCTTTAAAATTCAATAGCATAACCCACAGACTGAATTAGCTCAGCTCTCAGCTGCAGTTTATTTATTCATTTACTGTCATATTTAACCTGGGCAGCTGGTTCTCCAACACAACCCAAAGCTGCCTCTCCTGTATTTTCCCAGTGCCTTAAGCCCTTGTACGACTTTTCATTGTATTACTGTTAAAGATAGAAGCAGCAGCAGTGGAACAGAAAGGGCAGGAGAAAGAAGCCATGCCGACCATGTTAGTCCACTTCCCATTACTGTGGCTTGGGCCTGAAAAAATAAAAAATAAGAAAGGTGTATTTCAGTCCGCAGTTTCAGTTAAGCCTGTAGGAGCACAGTAAGGCGCGGGAGGAGCACATAGTTGGGAGGAAGCTGCAACTTCTGGTGGCAGGAAGTAAAAGAGGAAGGGGGAAGGAGACAGCAGCCCACTCTTTCCTGAAAAGCACGTGCCCATGACGTCACTTCCTCCCACTAGGCCGTACCACCTCCCACCAGCACCACAGGCTGTACCGAGCCCTTAGAGAACATTCAATTCCAATGATATAAATTAATGCTGAGGAAAGAGGTGCAGAAATATTTAAATATAACAAAAGCGACCAAGTTATCCATTTGATAGGGTCACGGCTTCTCTTTCTCAGCGATGGGTATTCAAGCAGAGGTCTCCTCTCTGACTCAGGCACAGGCAACCACACTCCTCTAAGGACGGATGTGGTCCTGAGTGGCATCTGAGGTCCCGTCAAGCATTATGATGCTATGTTCTGTGAAGAGCGAGCTACAGGTCAAACGGCTTTGAAAAAGCCACCTGATGAGAAATCAGATGTCACAAAGAATATTAACATGAAAAGCAACACGTGATCTTAAAAGTAGCCCTCTGAGCTAAACAGAATTTCCCTGGATACTGCTCCGACTTCCAACTCTGTCAAGAGCTGCTCCACTTCAGCTTGGCAAGAAACTTCTGCGTTTGACTCGGGAGGGAGAACGAAAGCTTTCCAGAAGTAATTTAGCCCACAGAAAAGCAAATAGCAGCCCCCACTTAATGGCAGGGCTGGGAACAACAGTGGAATATTCTTCACACATGTCTCCCAGGGCTGCCAACGTCAGCAGGAGCCGGAAAGCTGCATGGAATGTGTTATCTGGTTTTCTGATTATCATGCGTAATTCTTATCACCCGTTACCCCCAAATTATTCTTTCTGTCCAGTAATCAACATCGATGAGTGTCTTGTACATCTGAAGCACCATTAGGCTCTCACCATAAAGTAAAAGAGAAATGAATGCATAGGTTAAAATATTCATATCCCCATTCTTCCTTCAGATGACTCTTACAGGTGTAGTAATCTAGAAAGTGAAAGTACTTAGGATATAAATACCATTTTCTTCCTCTATAAAATTCTTAAATTCATTTTAAATATATCATACAAACACATTTTAAATAACAGATAAATAAATTACATTAATAGCATTAATACATTTGACTACACTTTATAAATTCTTAAATACATTATATACTATAAACATGTACTCACAATTTATTAATAATTTATCATCAGTACATGTTTGCAGTCTATGATGTTTCCAATCCTCATGGGAAGGCACAGCATGTACTGAACACATCTTAGCTCATGTAGCTCCCGGTCTCCTGCATGGACCTAAGGCCCAGCATACAGCACCCTCAGTGTCCTAGTGTGCATGGGTGGCATGCACAAAAATGACAAAACACCATAGACTGGACAGCTCACATAGTAAAATTTCATTTCTCACAATTCTGGCCAGAGAAGTCCCATACCAAGTCCGGGACAACTCAGTTCCTAGATGAGGGCCCTCCCGGCTTGCAAAAGGCCTCCTTGTCCTTTTTCACGCGGGATCTCTCCCTCCTGTCCTGGGGATCTCACCCTCATTACGTCACCCCAATGTAACTATCCCTCTAAAGCTCTGCCTCCAAATAGCGTCACACTAGGTTCTCACCCCAGTTTCAAGATCTATATGTGTGTGGGGAGGAACACAAATATTCAAGTTCACCATGCCCATAAATGACCACAAATTACCCATGCACTTGCTATATTCTTCCAGCCCTTTCCTACTTCCAGTGGGTGAGCTAGCTTTTCTGTGAAGCATCTGTCCCCTCCTAAAATAAGGTGTCTGTCCTAAGCTGCCTAGGCTGTGATGCCATCTTCCTGCTATTCTGTCTTTTCTGCCTGCAGCCTGATCCCAGCTGGTGAGATGGTGACCCAACGCATGTGTCAAACTTGCTTGCTCAGGTTGTGAGTTTGGTGCTGGGTCTCCTACCAATGTGTTCTCATCAAACATCAGGTCTAGGTCATTTAAAACTGGCTGGCTTCACAAGCACCACGCTCCCCTGCCTGCCCCACAGCCCTTCACAGTAAGCCTCTTAAGCTGGGTCCCTGGCTTATTTCTTATCACCCTTTCTGCTGCAGTGGCAGCGAAATGATTCCAGCCTAGTGCCTCCTTTCTCTGTCTTCCTTACCTTCCCTCAAGTTAACCACAAACCTCTTGTCCAAGCCTTGAGTCATTCTATATTTCTAATGAAATAGTTTTTTGGAAAATTGTGGTGCCACCCAAACTCTTTGTGAGCATATGGCATACAGGTATTGATTACACCAACAGTATTGTACAACCCTCAGCATGATCCAGAGCTCTGTTCATCCTGCAAAGTCGTAGCCCTGTATGTGTTACAGGGGGAGGTGTACCTCTACAATACAGTGTCACTCTGTGGGACAGTGCTTGCTTAGTGTGCATAAAATCTTGTATTTGATCCTCAGCAGTATAATAATTAATTTAATAAAAATAAACTGTTAAAAAAAACCTCCCTGTTTCCTCCTTCCCCTAAAGAAACATGATTTTGATTTAGAAGTTGCTGCATAAAACAAGCCTACTTCAACCCACTGGCTTTGAAGAACATAGATATTTAACAGCTTATGCAGATATAATCTCTTTTAAAGGGACTTCTACAATGAAAACTCCAGTACTCTGATAAAGGAGATCAAAGAAGACATTGGAAAATGGGAAAGATATTGCCTGTTCCCAGACAGGCAAAAACCAGTACTGTCAAAATGAGCATGCTACCAAAACTGATGTACAGATTTAGTACAACCCCCATTAAAATATCAACAACATTCCTCACAGAATTAGAGAAAACTTTTCTTGGAGATTAAGATCAGAGATAAATTAATGCCACATGGTCAGCCAAGCTCCTCCTACTTCACCAGCACTCACTTCTCAAATGACAAACTGTGTGACACCTGTTCAGGTCTACCATGGCTGTCTCACTTTTCCTAGTCCTGAGGAAGAACACCTAGTTAAGGGAGAAAAGGTTTATTTGACTGATATAGTTCATAGTCAACTGGCTCCAAGGTAGGTGACGTGGCAGAGAGGAATCATGGAGGAGGAATGGTGGATGGCAGGCAGAAGGCAGCAAGCAGCAGGGAGCAAGTGACAAGCAGCCACCAGTGAGCTGCATATGGCAAGAGGCAGCCCTCTTTCTCTCTTTTCTCAATCATTTATTGATACAGGGTCTTGCTACGCAGTTCAGACTCACAGTGATCCTCCTGTCTCAGCCTCCCCAGCACTGGCATTACAGGCATGTGCCACCATGCCTGGTTTTGGGGCTGACACAGCATGCAGTACTGAGGGGCCAAACCTGGGTCCTTGCCAGGCAGGTGCTTAGACTGCTGAGCTATATTTCCAGCCCTCTATCTCTTATATACAACCCAGTCTACATACTCTGAGGCTGGCTAGCACTTGTACTCAGGGTAGAGCAGCCTGAATCTTAGTATTACACCATGAATCAGTCCAGCAGGAATCCTTGATCCCAACAGCACACACTCAAGATCAAGTCATCTCTAAAAATTAGTGCATGAGGCTTTGATGAGGACAACCCTGTGTCCATAACAAACCATAAGAGCAGTCCTACTTATTTGTGGCTTATATACAAATCTTCTGTTCCTGCACCTTTAAGAGAAAACAAACACAAGGACAAGAAATAATAATTTTGAACTCTATCTGTGATCTGCCTGACAGACTCAACTTTGTCAACAGTATGATATAACAGATATTAAAGTCATGAATATCTCAACAGTGAACTATGTCATTATTTCAGGGTGCCCTTTATCCCTTGATCTACTTTAACTGTGGCTCCAAAAGTTCCATCAGATATCTTCAGAAGTCCTTTTACAACCTGTGCAAATGAAAACTGGACTACTGAGTTATAAGTATGTTAGAGAATAAAGGGAGAAGAGCCACAAGATACAGAGGCTCAGGGGAGCTCTCTACACCCCTGCCTGTTGAAGTTCACTGAGTTTCCAATCTCACTCTCAGGGTAAGTCAAATAGAGTAACATGAATCCTATCATGGAATGCGAAGCAAAACTGAAAGCACCTAATATTGCCAGTGCTTAAATGGGCTATGAACACTGAAAAATTCTAGAGAATCAAGACAGTGCTATGTATATTAACAAATCATAGTGCAGTAAAACTAAAAATCAATAGCAAAAGAACCACAAAAATAATGCAGACATTTGGAAGTTAAATAATACATTCTTGAATAATCACTGGATCACTAAAGAAATCATGGGAGAAATTAGTTTCTAGAATCAAATGGAATACCAGCACAAGTCCAGAACTTATGGGGTACAAGGAAAACAGTCCTAAGGGCAAGGTTTATAAGTAGGAATGCCCCCATCGGAGAAACTGAGTGAGCCTAGATAA
The DNA here is from genome assembly GCA_004027165.1 of Ctenomys sociabilis. NCBI lineage: Eukaryota > Metazoa > Chordata > Mammalia > Rodentia > Ctenomyidae > Ctenomys > Ctenomys sociabilis. The sequence goes on along the minus strand of PVKA01001875.1, from coordinate 93,130 downwards.
AGGACCTAATGATGAACCTTAAGGTCCTAAAAAAAACAAGAACAATCTCAAGTCAAAGCTAGTACAAGGAAGAAAATTACAAAAATTAGAACAGAAGTTGAAACTGACACTAAAAAACAAATGACTCCATGAATTAAAGATCTAGATCTTTGAAAAAAAAACAAAACAAAAATACAAAACAAGCAAATGTTTAGCCAATCTTACCAATAGAAGGAAAGAAAAGACACATATTCATGCAATTAGAAATGAGGGGCCAGGGAGATGGCTCAGTGTAATAAGGGTTTCCAGGGCAAGCGCAAGAGCCTGAGTTTAATCTCCAGTCCCCCCCCCCCAAAAAAAGAAAGAAACCAGAAATGAAAAAGGTGAAATTCATAATGGACACTGCCAAAAATTCAGAAGATTATTAGCAACTACTTCAACAACTTGTATTTCAAGAAAGTGGAGAATTCAGAAGAAAAAAATAGACTTAGAGATGCATATAAATTACCAAAACTTACAAAGGCTAGGTATCACATGGATTTTCCTGTATGAGAAACCCAAAATATAAATAAATAGCAAAATAAAAGGTAACAGGTAATGGGAAGTAGAGCGGCAGATTTTTGTAAAGGAGAAGAAAACCAAGAGATGAATGAGAAGGAGAGGAAGGGGGTGAGAAAAAAATGAAGATGGGTTATTTACATGTACCAACTCCCTACAAGGAATGTGATCGTCATGTACTAAAAATATGTACTAATAAAACTGGGAAAAAGTAAAATCAGAAAAAAATCCCTGGATAATTCAATAATGTACAATGAAATTGAGTCCTCTCCCCAAACCAAAAGAAATAAACCTACTAACTAGAAAAAGTCTATGTTCATATGGATTCACCATCAAATTCTATAAGAACTCCAGGGATAATCTCACATCAACACTCTTCAAAGTTTTTAATGAAATTGAAAGAGGAGGAGTACTGCCAGACTTACTCCTGGAAGACAGCATTAGCTCGATTCCAAAACCAGACAAAGCCAACTCATTTCTTTAATGAATACAGATGTAAAAATCATCAACAAGATATGTACTGGCAAACAGAATGCAAAAAGTCATTGAAAAGATCATATATCATGACCAAGTAGGCTTTATCTCAGGAATACAAATGGTTTAACATACACAAATCAATAACACATCACATAAAGAGAAACAAGGGCAAAGATCACATGATCATCTCCACAGGTGCAGCAAAAACATCTGGCAAAATTTAACATCTGTTTATGATTTTGTAATGGAGGAAAATAGGTATAAAGGTACCTTACCTTATCTCAGTTTGATAAAAGCCATTTAGGAAAAACCTGTTGCCAACATTATATCAAATGGTTAAAAAAATGGAAGCTTTTCTTCTAAAATCAGAAATGAATCACCTCTATTACCACTATTCTTCAATATAGTACTCAAAACTTTAGTCAGAACAATCAGACAAAAGAAATAAATAAAAAGGACATTGAAAAGAGGAAGAAGTCAAACTACTGTATCCTTATTTATAGGTGACATGATCCTCTAAATAGAAGGCCCAAAAATTCCATCAAAAGACTCCTAGAACTAACAAGTAAATTCAGTAAGATCGGAGGGTACAAAAACAATACACAATAATCAACAGTGTTCCCGTATGCCAATAATAAGCCAACTGGAGAAAAAATGAGAGAAACAATACCATTCATAATAACTTCCAAAAATTAAATATTTAGGAGTTGACTTAACAAAGGAAGTAAGAGACCTGAATGATGAAAATTATTGTACTCTGAAAAAGGAGATCAAAGAAGACCCTGGAAAATGGAAAGATATCCCTTCTGGAGAGGCAAAACCAATACTGTGGAAATTGTCATACTACCAAAACGGATATATACATTACTGCAATCCCAATCAGAATAGCAACAGTATTCCTCATGAATTAGAGAAAACAATCCAAGGATTCGTATTCAAACAGCAGAGACCCAGAGCAGCCAAAATAATCCTGGGAAAGAAGAGCAAAGCAGGAGGGGTCACAATCCCAGATTTTAAACTTGCATGTATTACAAAGTATATCACAATACATTACAAAGTATAATACATTACAAGTATATTACAAAGTTACAGTGGTACAAAAAAACATGGTATTGGCACAAAAAACAAAAGAGTCAGTCACTGGAACACAATACATGCTGAAGAAACAACCTCAAGGACACTCTGACATCAGCCAAAAACACACGGCAGAGGAAGAACAGCCTCTTATACCTGAAGAGCACAACACTGGATTCTGTAAACACACCCCTTACTTTTGTAGTGTAAATTTTTCCTTTAGCATAATAGTACCCAGCTCTGCATTTCAGTGTCTGCGTGAGGGAATACAGGCAGCAGCCTCCGTGTTTAGCCGCTTGTCTGATGAAAGGTCAGGTGTGTACACGTGGAAGCCAAGATTTCACCAACATTCTCCCGTAACAGGGTTGGCATATATTTACCAAAGCATCACAGGGGGTGGGACACACTCAGACCACTCTACTGTTTGTTTTTTTTTAAGTTCTCTTGATTGTTCAGACAGAAGTAGCCCACTTCAGCACAATGGCATACACAAAACCCGATTTGCAAGTTTTAGAGGAGGCCAAAAGTGAATCATCAGATTGCTCATGTGTAGATTTTGAAAATGATCCATTAAGGTCCAATACACGTTTTCGTAACAGGTGAGTGGTGTGGGTGGATGACGATGGTGATGATGGTGATGACAACTTGGGTGCTGGCCATGACAGCCAAAGAGTTCCCACAACAGAGAAATGGAGCAAGAGCCCACTGATATAGACACAGGGAATTCATATCTCCTTTATTCATATGCTGAAGAAAAACAATGTATTTATTAGATGATTCAAAATGTGTGAAATGGTTGCACAACCAAATAGAACGATGGACCAATGTTAGAACTAAGTCTGAAAATATAGTGAGGGTGTGGGCAGGGGTGAAGCGTGTTGGACGGAATGCCAGCCCTGCCATTCAATACTGGAAATTGTGACAGACAAAGGGCCTACATATCTACAATATTTGAAGAACTCCAAAGATTAGACCAACAAAAAAGAAAAGACGCAATCAAGAAATAGGCCACTGAAATGAACCGACACTTGTCAGAAGTAAAATTGGCCAATTCATGAAAAATGTTAAAAAAATCTGGCCACTAAATCCACATTAGTGAAAACAACAGAGATTCCATCCTATTCCCAAGGGAATGGCACGGTGCCACGTCCCGATGAGGCTGTGGGAAAAGAGCTCTTGCACGCTGCTGGGAGGAACAGAGTGGCACAATCACTATGGCAACCCCTAGATTCCTCGTGGAAACTAAGAACAGAAATCCCATTTGGTCCATCAGTTCCTCTCCTAGATATCATTCCAAGAGTTAGATGTTTAACAGCGATCCATATATACCTAATTCACAGCAGCACAGCTCATAATGGCGGTCTCGGAAGGGTCCTATGCATCCACCCACAGATAAGTAGATGAAGTGATGAGATATTTACACACAGAGAGGAGTACTCTGCTGCAGAAAAGAATAAACTTGTGTCACTTGCAGGTAATGGATGCATCTTGAGACCATAAGAGAAATAAATCAGACACAAAAGCTTAAATACCTCATGATTTCTCTTATATCGGAAACCAAAGTATAAAAAAATTAAAGAGCTAGAGAAAGGACTGATCATAGGAAAGAGGAAGACAGATCTTTTTTAAAAGACAAAGGGAGCAAGAGGGGCTCAGGGGGAGCAAGGGGAAGGGAAGGCGAAGGAAAAGGAATCGAGACGTAATATGTATGTGAGCCAGCTCTTTATGCTGAACGCAGTCGTTACGCACAGCAAACATGTACTAAGAATTTAAAAATTAATTTCAGAAAGAGGGAGCACAGCGGAAGTGGAAAGGGGGAGTATTCATCAACTACTGACAGGGATGAAATTCCGTGAGCTAATTAGCTCTGCAGGGCTGAGGTCTATTTCCTCTATGGGGGCTACAGCGGTGACTTTTTTTTTTGGCATCACAGTATTTTTGTTTTATGATTTACCCCTACAATATGTATGAACCCAAAGACTCCAGAAATGGTTAGGAAGGACAGGATAAAGGAAATGGAAAATCATTAATGGGAAATTTTACCATGACACAGGATAAGTATTAGAAGGAAGCTATTCAGTCTTACTGGAAACCAAAGGGGAAAATTATTTTGTTGTAGCCAGTGCTACAGTGGAAGCTGCTGAGGTAAGGAATTTTCCTGAAGTCTGAGGAGCTATACAACACTCCAGGAGGGGGCTTCGCCCACATCTTATCCTCTTCCTAAAGTGTCATGTCTTAAGAAATCTGCCATCTAAGCAGAAGGCTTAAGCCATGGACAGATTTATCGATACGGCGTGCAAGCTTAGGTACAATCCCAAAGGAACAAATGCATCTCTCCTGTTTTCCTGAGACGTGTCCACGAAGGCTGCCTTGGCCTAGAACTTGCCAGGTTGTTGAGTATTTGAAATCGTAAGCGTGGGCATGATGACGGAGGGGGAAACGGGGCTAATGAAGGCACTTTCAGGGGGTTGGAATGGATATGGATTTCCATTTTCCCAATTAAATTTGTGGGTGCAGGAAACCCACCTGGAGATCCACAGGGGAAAAGCCACAGGAGCAGAATGTGTGTCAGAGAGACAAGAGGCAGACTTCCGCGGGAGTCCGTGGCCACGTAAAATGAGATGGAGAGGGCAGGTTGGGTTTTTAGATGAAAAATGGCGCTCTGCATGCTGCCAACTTGACGCGGTGCCTACCTCTTCCCCATGTCACAATTTCCGTGGAAGATGGCAAAGCACAAAATGACCCAAAAATGTCAATCCTTTTTTCTTATAATAAAAAGAAGCTATCAAATATACACAAAATATGGAGGAAAAAAAAGCACAAAGACACTGCCTGGGAGCCCTTCTTCTGCAGGAACAGAGCGATACACCGGTCCCTGAAGGCCTGATTCTCCCACAAAATATAGATTTTGTGCAGTGGTGTGGCTGACTGTAAAATTCTTTCTAACTTGTTAAGCTGCTTTACCTCAGGGAAGATGTTGGTTGCATGCACTTGTAAAAAGCGCATGAGTGTCTCCCATAAGTGAGAGTTCCTCTTCTCAGACATGACTATTCTTACCTGAGTTTTGCATGCACCCAGGAAATCATCGAAGGTAGAGATGCACACGTTTTTGCTCTTTCCCTCTTTTTATACAAATATTGTTCTCTTTTTAGTGCCCACTTACTGTATTGAGAATACCATTCTTTCATGTTTCATTCATTTAAAAATATTTACTGAATACCCACTAGCCTCAGGTTCTTTCTTAGCACAGCAATGAACAAAGGAATATCTTGAATGTGTTTACATTTTGTAGAGAAAATCAAAAAACTAATCAGTGTTCAGTGAAGATATACTATATCTGATAGCAATGAGCATCATTTTTTAAAAAAGTAAAGAAGAGTATGAAGTGACAGTGATTGCGATGGGGTGGGGGGCAAGCTTGCTTTATGTGTGGACAGTTCCATAGTGACCTCAGGAGAAGACCATGTAGATATTAGGGAATGTCTGTTAAGATGGATACAAAGGTCCTGAGACAGATGTGTGACTATTACAATGAAAGAGCAATAGGAGGTCACCAAGGCCAGGAAAGTAAGCAAGGGAGACAGTGACAGGAGATGAGGTCAGAGAATGAAGAGTAGAGGCAGGTTATGTAGATTCTTATAGCTGTGGCCAAATACTTGGCTCTTAGTCCAGGTGGGATGGGAGCCCACCAGCAACTCTGGAGAGGAGGCGGGCAAGGGTTGCTCTGATTGCTCTGCTGAGGAGCTGCAGGCAGCACGGCTGGGAGCAAAGTGACATACAAGGAGTCCTGCAAAATGCCAGGCCCAAAGGGGACTAAAAAGCAGTGGTACACAAGACGTGTCATGGATAGCCGCAAAATGCCTATGTGTGTGATCATTAGGTCAATCTAAACTGTACCAATAAACTTAAAAAATGCTGACCTACTAAAAAAAGAAGGTGGTGCCAACACGGGCCAGGACAGGAACAGTGAAAATAATGGATGGTGGCTGCATTCCAGACACGTGGAAAATGCTGGGCTTGCAGGAGGTGCTGATGGACTGTAGTGGGCAGTGGAAAAGAGGAGATTTGAATTCTGTTCTGAGCTATTGTAAAGTAGAAGCTTCCATGTACCTACGTGGAAAGTTCAGGGAAGGGAAAGGAAAGGACAAGATAGGACAGGACAGGACAGGAAAGAAAGACACTGAGTTTAGACCAGGCAGGTTGGAATGCAGGTAAGGGCCACAAGAGATGCCAGCCAAGGGGACAGGGAGGCTGGAGAGGGCTACAGGTGTGGTAGCTGCTGGTGTCTGTGCCACGCAGCCAAAATGTGGTTCTCATGCTCTATTTAGACTTCCCTTGTTCTTTTTAAGTAGCTGCATGATGAGAAACTTTACATTATATTGAAATGAAGAGAATTTCTTTGAGAGAACATCTCAATACACTATACAGTTTAACCTCACCATTCATGGATTCCATACCTGTGAATTCTTCTATTTCCTAAAATGTGTTTGTAACCCTAAAATCAGTAGTGTTTTAGGGCCTTCATGGTCACTCATCGTCCTGTGCAGAAGCTTAAAACTTTGGAGTTCCTGAAGCACATGTTCCCAGCTGAGGTCAAACAAGGTGAGACTCGACCTTCCTGCTTTGGCTCATGAAATACAAAGAAGTACCTTTCTTGTGATCTTCCTAGAGCTACTCTTCTTTACATTTCCATGCTTTTGTTGGTGATTTTGCTGATTGAGATGAACCGAGGCAAGCGGTAAAATGTGGTCTAATGTTCCTACAGGTAAAAAGTTTAGGATGTGCCTTGCACGCTAGGTGAACTTCATTCTAGGATGAATCAAAAGTGCTGCTAATGAATCAACATATATTATCTGTAGGGTCTTTAAACCCAAACACACATAAAATAATTGCACGTGTTAACTGACAGAAGAAAATGCTGTCACTGGAGACTTGCTTGAATCTCACCCTACAGTTCTCAAAGAAGGAACTAATTCCACATCCACAGTCACTTCGAAGACGATTCATGTAGCAAATAATGAGACTTCAGCTTACTTGCTCTTAGTTGTTTTCCACCCCTGCCACGGGAAGCATCAGATTGAAATTACCCAGAGAAATCATCTACCGCTATTCCACCTTAAAGAAACCAACACGGGAAGGGGGGTTCTGATCTATTTTTAAGAACTACTAGGAAGGGGGGAAGCTGCCCACTAATGAGGGCAATGACCTGCACACACTGACCTCACACACCGGACGCCGACTGGCAGCTCTGGAAATCCATCAGGCTCCGCCAAGCCTGCCCTGTCAGGAAAGCATCCGCGTGCCTTCTTCAAATTCTCAACACAGCTAAAATTCTGTCCATTCTTTGCCTTCATCAGAGTAAAGGAAACGTAATGATCTTATATATTCTCAAACACTTATTAAATAACTGCTTTTCTAATCTCTCAGTAAAATAGTTTCATTTGCTTTAATATATCTTTCTTAGGTCTTATTTTCCATCCATTATCCATTTGAACGACATTCTTTCTGCTTTGAAATATGCACAATCATTTCATCTTTTACACTGCTTTTAAAAAAAAAAATCTGTTTACAACCGCAGTTTCCATCTTGTTTCTTCCAGATGCTGGTCACAGATGTGTACCTGTTAGGGTCACTTCTCAGCAGCATCCCCATTAGCACCTGTATTAATATCTAATGGTCATTCTGGTCCTTTTGTGTATGGATTCACTTTAAAATAAAAATATGTTTGTAACAAAGCCAGGTTAATTAGTGAAGATAATGGATCAAGTACATAGAAAAAGCTTTTCATCCAAAAGAAAACAAACACTATGAATTAAAACTGCAGACAATCAACCTATACGTGCAAGATAATTATGAATGGTATTTTTTTTTTTGGACAGAACCAGGGATTGAACTCAGGCCCTTGCACTTGCCAGGGAAGTGCTTATTCCACTGAGCCATCTCCCCAGCCCCCCTACATGCAAGATAATTATAAAGAGAGCTGACATTTACTGAACTAAGCTTTTAGAATACGCTCACACTGGCATCTGGCAACCTGGTTAAAGCTCAAATGCATTGGTTTTAAGTCCTAACTGGCAACCTGTCTTGCCATTCTTTCTAGCCAGGGGGAAAAAAAGAAATTTTCTGAAAATAATACTTTGTTCAATTTTTTTTTAAAAAAAAGTTTGGATTATCAGAGCTTTGTTCTAGCTCCACCCCAGTGCAAAATATTTCTAGGACATTTAATAGTGGTCAATTCTAAGAAATTTTCTAAAAATGAGCCTAGGAATTTTTTTTTCCCATAATTTTATTGAAAAAGAAATAGCAATGAGACAGTTTCACATCAAATTAGTAGAACAGATTCAATAATTAATACATTGCATATTGTTTTCTTACTGTTTATTTGTTGTACAAGATGCAGACATGATACAATATTTACAAACACTAGTAGAGCAGATAACTCTATTCACTGAATTAGAATGTGGCTATGTATCTAACATTTTTTTGTTTGTTTTCAAAGCTGATTTATAGGACAGTTTCAATGATTGATAATTTTTACATTGTTATCTTCCTAGTGGTTATCCATAGTACAAGAAGCAGACAGGATATCCTGGCCAAACACTATTAGTGCAAGTTTCTCTTCTCATAGAATCATATGAAAGTAGCTGCATATTTATCCTAATTATTCTGCATATATAAATACAAAATGGTCCTTGCTTTGTATCCCCTGTTTTTGTTTAGTCCTGTCAGAGATGGGTATTTACTGGCTTTCAATTATTTATTTTTTTTCCTTTCATTTTATTGAAGTACAAATGTCACTCAGACAGTTTCAAGACACCTTAACAATACAGATTCGATAAATTAGTACATTGCAAACTGTTTTCATAACGTTTTGGTATTGTACAAGGTGCACACATGATATTATATTTACAGATATTATTTTAGCAGATATCTCTTATCAGTGAATTAAGAGTGTAGCTGCTTACTTATTTTTTATACCTGAACTATATCAAAAATTCAATAATTATTTTCCTAGTGGATGACCGTAGTACTAGAAGCTGACATAATATCCTGTCCAACCACCATTAGTGCAGATCTTGCCTCTCATAGAATTATGTAGAAGCACAGCGTTATCTATCCCAACTGTACTGTCTATACACACACAAAAAAAACCTAGGAATTTAAAATGACAAAGAGAGAGGCTGGGGAGATGGCTCAGTGAAATAAGCACTTCCCTGGCAAGCACAAGGGCTTGAGTTCAATCCCTGGTTCCACTAAATAAATAAATAAATAAATAAATAAATAAACAAAGAGGATCTCTTCTGTGTTACAAAGCCAAGGAGAGATGGAAGAATTAGGGTAGCAATCCACATAGAAATCCTATGCTGAATCCCTTGGCTAGAAATTTTATGTGTGACCTCCGATTAGTCACATGACCTTCGGGGATCTATATGTCCTCATGAAGAGGAGGCACCACATGATCTCCAAGATCTCTACTGCTTCAAAATCGTATGCTTACGGTGAGCACAGTGGGAGGGCACAGGTCAGCAGTGACTCAAATCACACATGTGTTTGAATCTAAATTAACTCTGTAAAAGCTGGCCAGATAGCTCAGTAGATTAAAGCACCTGCTCAGGCAGGTGAAGGGACTGGGGTTCAATCCCTGGCATGCTATGCCAGCCCTGCTCCTGGGGTGCACTGAGAAGGCAATTGAGACTGGGCGTGATGTTACTGGCCTGTAATCCCAGCAATTGGGAACTGTAAAACAGGAGGATCACTAAGAGTCAGATCCCAGTAAGATCTGATCTCAGTGAGCCCCTGTAGAACCTGTGCTAAATACATAAACAAATTAAAATAAATAAACTCTGTAGATAAGATATTGTATCTGCATATGCCATACAAGCCTCTCCATAGGGTTTACCAAGTGACTTATAGGACATAAGATGCCACAGTCTGAGTCTACAGACAAAGTCTAGACTTGCCTCAAATAACACACTGTGTGGTTTTCCAACACTTCTAATCCATCATTCCAATACGAACTCTCCAGTGCTGCCTGAATGTCCTATAGTTCAGTTCGATTCTGACGCCACCATTAACCCTTACATTAACTGTCCAGAGCTACTAGAGATCACTAGGATAAGAGGACCATAAGACTGACCCCTACCACCAGACTTCAGCTCCCAATGAGGTTATCAGAACACCTGCACTTGTACACACTACTACTCAGGAGTTCCCACAACCTCCTCTCCCAAGTTCTGAGGCTTCTCTGGAATGACCCACAGAACATAGGAGAGCACTTTATTTGGAATTAATATGTTTTATACAGGATACAATTCAAGAGCAGTCAAGTGGAAGAGATACCTATGACAAGCAACGAGGGAGGGCTTAATGTTCCATGCCCTCCCAGGTACTTCACCTTCTCAGTGTGCGCCTGCGTGCACCCACCTGGAGCTCCCTTGGTCTCTTGGTTTCACAGTTTCCATACACATGCACACATGACTAAATAACTGGCCCTTGCTGACTGAACTGACTGCTAGCCCCTCTCTCCTTCCCAGAGGCACTACGAGCGTGCGCTTGTCCAACCCTAGCGCTGTAATCTAATGCTGAGTCTCTCTGGTGTGCAGCCCACGTCCTAAGCTATCTAGGGACAGCCCTGAATCACCACATTAGCATAACTCAGGTACAGAGGAAAAGGACTCAGTATGAATACCAAAGACTTGCCTACTTCTAGGGAAATTCTGAAGGTTTTAGGATCTTGAGCCACAAACTACAGACAAAGAACAAATCTTTATTTTTTATTACAGCATTTAGGGATCAGCATCATAACTTCTGGGGCAGTCTCCAGAACACAAATATGACTTAGGGCAACCTCACCTAAAGGAAATCTTCCTTGCCCTTCTCTGAGTGGCAAAGTATGATATTGGAGAAAAGCACTTTGCCTCATCTTTCCAGCAGGCAGAGGCTGGAAAAAGAGGGTGCAGGGGTCACTTGAAGTCTGGAAGCCTCCACAGCCAGGCACCGGGTCATGGCTGCGGCTCTCTCTCCGTGACTCTGCCTCACAGTGCCCAGCCCATTTTCCCATTTATCTCTCAAGACTCCTGATCTTTAGGGTTGCCTTGTTGCTCATAATTAAAAAAAAGCTTTAATTAAGGTCACTTAAGTGGATTTCTGTGTCATAGGTACAAATGCTATCAAGGAAGAAGATTGAAACCTGTAACATAGGTAAGTTCATGATTCCAGCAAAAAGTCAAACTTCTTATGTTTACCATACCATGAAAGTGATTAAGAAAATAAGAATGACCCTTTCATACCTCCCACTTCTCAAGAGGTCATTTAAACTAAACTGAAACCCCTTAGAGTCCCTCAGTCAATGACATTTTTCCTTTAATCACTAAAGGCATCAAAGGAACAGAAATCAATGCAATGTCCTTTGGGGCCACTGGGCATAAATTACTCTGCCATTAACAAAACTCAAGCACACGCTCTCTACCATACACAACCTGACTCAAGTTAAACTGTCATCTTTCACGAATGACAACAACATGGTCTTTGGCATTGTTCGGAATTTCTACTAATAAAATTTGAAGAGGATCCTGGGACACTGTCCTAGTTTTCTTTACTTTTCATACATATTCCTTTAATACCCAAGGATCACACTTGATTCAAATCACAGCTCCCAGCCAGCTGTTCACCCTTTGCACACTCATCACCCTCTCTATGTGAAGTTCTGGTTTATCTGCTCCTATTGTTTTTTTAAAATGTATTTAGTAGAGGGCCTACAGGGCCTCACTACACAGATCAGACTCCTGATTCTCCTGTTTTTCAGCCTCCCAAGCACTGGGATGACAGCGGCACACCCAGCATGGCATGCTAGGGATAGAACCCTTGGTTCTTGTGTTTCACTAAGCAGACACTTTAATCCACTGAGCTATCTGGCAAGCCTATCTGTTCCTATTGTTAACTGAAGGACATAGGAAGGGCACAGGGATCATCTCTTCCTTGGCCACCAACGGATCCTCATCCCCCACTATGGAGCTAAAACACAGTAGGAACTTGCTAAACCAGAATGGCTCAGTGGTCTCCCACACGGAGCCAATGAGCATGGCTCATATGCAAGTAGAGTTTAGCTTAGCTCACATGGAATTCAACTCAGTTGCACAGGGGAAGAAGAAAGCACATCAGTGCAATCATTCAGAGATGAGGGGGATGATGTCTCTGTCATCTTCCACATGTGGCTACCAGGTAACCCTGGCCAGAAGCACTTGGCCATACCAAAGGAACATGAGGTACACTACCATGTGGGAGGTGACTGCGGCAGGTGTGGAGCAGCTCCCAAGTAACTGCTCGGTCTCAGCCATGGTAACAGCAGGGAAAGCAAGGAAAACACAGGTTAGATGTGCGCGCAGGAAAACAGCAGTCTGCAGACATCTGGTGAAGAACAGAGAAGAGTGAGGGATCAAGGAAGAAGGCCAGAGAATGTAAATGCCTGCCCTGCCTGATCGTCAAGGTCAGCCGGACTTCTGACATTATAAAAAGTACTTGAGATAACCAACACATTAACTGAGAAGGTCTACCTTGGCTCACAGATCATTCCACAGATGTTTGGCTCTGTTCCTCTGGGCCTGTGGTAAGGCCACATGTCATGATGGCTACGCGTGGCAGAGCAAAGCTCCCACCCATGGTCAAAAATGAAAGAAAGAGGGTAGTAAGGGATTGGGTCCAATGACCCCCTCTGAGGTCATTAGCCTCTAGCAAAAAGTCTTCTCATTAGGCTCCACTTTCAAAGGTTCCATCACCTCCCACCAGTACCAAACTGGGAACTCAGCCTTTGAGATACGGGCCCTTGAGGGATGCTTAAGATTGGAATTCTTGCAGCATTCAACTCGCTATAAAACACACATCATGAATTGCAGGTATTAATATGTGTTTGCTCTGACTTCCACAGGCTGCAAACTCCATAAAACCTGCAGCTTTCTTTGCCCTAACTCTGGTTTCCTAAAATATGGTTGCATCTGCAATAAATACTAGATACACATTTGGGAAAAGACAAAACAAAGCAAATTTTCTGTCCCATAAATATTAAGGGGAATGGAAAAGTAGGGATAGGAGAGTTCACAGATAGCTGAAAATTTTCCAATAGACATGGCTCATTTGGGAAGCTCCACATCACAGTTTCTTGAATACCTACTACATGCTGGGACAAGAACTGTGTGTTCCAAATTTATTTTGGCCTTTCAGACATCCCTGCAAACAATTACTGGAGGCACTAACCACTTGGAATAGGTCTACATGGTGCTCTTTCCCAAAGATATTGGCAAAACATAGAGTTCCAGTCTATAGTTCAATCTAAGATTATTTGCTCAAGCACAATACCTGAGGTATGCCTTTTGGAAAGAATTTCTATTTTGAGATTTTTTTTTTTTATCCAGTAATAGACAGTAGCATGCTTTTGAATCACTCTGGTAGAAGGAAACAGATTTGGTTTTGCCAGGGAACTAGTAACAGGAATTGAACAGAACCAGTCAGCTATGTAGTCCTGAGTGGGTGGGTAGAATGATGGCTTTGTTTCTGGGGTAGGACTAGATATATCCCACGAGTGTCGTTCCTAAGTCATCAGTGCTGGGTGTGGGATGATCAAAGAATGACTATTACTCACACAAGGCCAGCTGCATTATAGCACTGCTCAAATAATGAGTGTAAGCCATTTATAAAATTCTATGCACCTCAGCAGGTCCAGGGCCAATAGGACCAAACGAAGAGCAAAGGTAGAGAAAGGAAGTCCTTGCACTTAAGAATCGCACAGGTTTAAGCTTCCAGCTCTCCAAGGAGTAGTCTTGTTGAACTCACACACACACTGCTCCTGCTCAACCTCCAGCTCTCCTATCAACTTTCAGACCAATCACAACCCACGCACTAAAGGCAGAACTCTGCCTCTTGGCTCTCTCTCCCTCTGCGTCTCCTCCCACTCCTCTGTCCATTCTTCTACTTAATATTTTGAAAAAATTAGGTCATTTACTTCCTTGATGTTGCATGAGTAAGATAGCAAAAGAACTGGTTTGGGCAACTGTTTAAACTTGTATGCTCAAAGACGTTCAGTCAGCATTGTCGTAAGTAATTTTGGTGGGAATTTGGAAAATTCTCATGTTCATCAAAATGATGATGGAGAACTGTATTTACTGGCATAGAATGATATTATATTACTTAGCTTTCCTGTCACTGGGACAAGAGCTGATATAACTTAAAGGAGAACAGGCTTAATTTGACTCACGGTGGCAGGAGGTTCAGTCCATTATCAGCTGGCTCCAGAGCAAAAATATCATAGTGGGGAGGGCATAGCACAGCAAAGTTATTTAGTTCATGGCTGGCAGGAAGCAGAGCTGGAGAATAATTCCAGGGAGGAAGACGCCAGGACCAGACATAGACCCCAAAGCCGGTCCTTCACCACACACGCCCACAAGTACATTTACTAATCCTCTGGGTGGGTTTCAAGCCAACCACAATGATAGTCCAGCTCAACCATCACCAAAAACCAACTTCACGTAAGAGTTTCTGCAAGAAGGCTCTAGTGAGGAGCAGGCAACGTTCTGTTCTGTGAACTGGGAGCTCCTTATAAGGCTGCACTCATTTTGCAAAAGTGTGAACTACACTTAACAATTTAAGTGTTTTTGCAGTTTCTGTGTTATGTTAAAACACAAATTATGTTTTTAAAAGAAACTAGAGCTATAGCGAACTAAAGGTCCTGCTTTGGCAGAGTGTAGCAGCTGGGGCTCAATCCCTGGCGTGCTGTGCTGGTCCTGACCCTGGGGGTGAGCTGAGAATGTGATTGAGATGGGGCGTGGTCATGTGTGCCTGTAATCTCAGCACTTTGGGAAGCTGAAAACAGGAAGATCACTACGAGTCTGAGCTACACAGCTAGGCCCTGGACACCACCCTGTAGGCCCTGTACTAAATGCCAAAAAAAAAAAAAAAGAATGAAAGAAACCAGAGCTAAACAGTGTACATCAGATTCATTTTGTTATTTTTTCTTTCAACAAATATTTAACATGCAAGTACTGGTACAATCATTAAGATTATAACAAACCTGATTCCTACCCATGACAGCTTAGTCTACTGAGAAGGTAGATGTTAAACAACCAGTAGTGTAAATAAATAAACAATTTAAAAGTGGTATGGAGTGAAATGCAGGATATCATGAGTTTGAAGTTGAAAAAAACTTAGCCTCTGCCTTAGTAAAAGGTGTGTATGTCACATGTGTATATGTATGTATAGGTGTAAAAGAAAACCACATATATACATATACATACACACATACATAATCTTCAACAATTGTTAGTCCTGAATGATCTCATTTTTTTCTTCCTTTTTTTTTTTCATGAGCAGAATAGATTTATTGAGGGAAAGAAACTCCTGTCTGAGAGAGGGACGGGGGGGGGAGCGGCGAATGGGTAGTACCCCCTTTTTTCTTCTTTTTCCAGCAAATTACAAATCAAAGAAACCACATTTCTTTGGTAATTGGACAAAAGTTGCTTGTGGAAGATTGGTGGTCCTAAAAATTTATCTTAATTATATGGTGTATGCTGGGCTACACTTAAATTGATACTTACCAGCTCTTTTTCAGCTTCTCAATGCAAAACAATAATCCATATTCCCTGAATTCAACATGCAAAGGGCTATGTTATTTTGACACACTTGAAAGTAACAGTATTAGGAAGGGTTGAGACAGGAGAAGTCAGGCAGATGTCCCCTCCCAGGAGGCAAGGTCTGCCTTCTGAAGCAGGGAGCTCACCTCCTGCTGGGGCCCATGGGAGCTGACAATCATTCTTGACAACTTCTCATAATCAAGCCTCTGCCAAAGCAGGAGCCTTGGTTACGTCTTAATATTAAACTCTTCAGAAGACTATTGCTAAGTCTTTACAAAAACATCCAGAACTTAACGGGTGACATATTTTATTCTTTGCTATTTATAGTTCATCTCTGGTATTTACAACCATCTCCAAAAGCTTTTAGCAGCTAAGCCTGGAGCTTCAGGGTGGGCTCGAGGGAAGGACTCCAGCTGCCACCTCTGGCTGACAATTTAGTGAGCCTGACTCTTCCCCAGGAAGCACACAAAATACCAAATGGCCTCAGCCTCCACATGATTTAAGGGATGCCCTGGCCTCGCCTGTCCAAAAACAGCCACAGGCCTTGTTCTGAACCTCATGGGGAAGGGCACAGATGTGACGCTTTGGGTGCAAGGCACATGGTAATAACCATCGGGACATTATTTAAATATGGAAAAAGGTTAAGAAGAAAATTCTAAAACATCCCCCACATTCTACCACTGTCGGCAACAGTGAGCATTCGCCATCTCTCTCGTCATGTATATATAGTGAACTTCTGATGTGATTTTGCATAAATGGGATCACATGGTTCTTTTTTAAAATAAAAATTGAAGCTGGGTATGTGAAACTTCAAAATAAGCAGGGCTCAATTTAGGGGTTACAAATCAGGACCCTGAGTTGCTGCATGAAGGCTTCAGTGAAGAGCCAGTGGCGTTCTGTTCTTTGAGCCGCGTGCTCATTATAAGGCTGTGCTCGATTTGCAAAAATGTGAATTGTGCCCTGAACAATTTAAGCGCTTTTCAGTTTTTGTGTTATGTTAATCTACTTAAAGTCACTTGGCTAAGAAAGTCAACACTCCAAACAAATGAAGCATGTTTAACAGAATAACATATAATCCTAGAACCAATAAAATCCATTTTTATCCAATATTTAATCTTTAGCACCTGAAAAAAATTAATCCATTATTTGTTAGTGCACTTTCATGCAAACAATGAGCAATTCTCCTAAGTCCTACATTGGATAAATGGATTTTTTTTTTCCAATGATAAGTTACAGACAGTTTTTTGCAAAGAAATCTCCATGCCAAATAAATAAAAATTGAGGAAGGTTTACCTATGGTAGCTCATTGCATTAGAACCTGCCCTCCTATGACAAACTCCTAAATGGAGGAACCATACTTTTACTTTCTACAAGTGGATTAATTGGATATAGACTCCATCAGAATAATTAAAACCCACATAGTTAAAGCCAAAGTTTCGGGCTGGCCAAATAGCTCAATGGAGTCAGGCCCCAGACCCCAGGGCACACTGAGACAGTGATTGAAACTGGGTGTGGTGGCACCCACCTGTAATCCCAGCACTCGGGAGGCTGTAAACAGGAGAATCACTAATAGTCTGATCTAGTAGTGAGACCCTGACCACCCTGTAAACCTTCCCCTAAAATAGAAAAAAAAAAGCTGAAGTTAGTTAAAAGGGAGATACTACTATATTCATAGGAACAATATCCCCATTTCCCCAAGATTTTTGTCTATCTCTTAAACACTTTTGTACATGTTTTATTATATTTTGATTTCACTGTTGAAACTAAAATATGTACAGTAATTAAGTAAATGAGGAAATTAATCCAAGTGCTTTTGCAACACATGCTATGAATCTAAACATGAAAAATTTCAGAATCTAGAGACCAAATTTCTCCTAACACACAGGACTTCTCATCAAAGTCACAGCAAATGGGCCGACAAAGGATTGGGGCTCTCAAAGGTCTGGACACTTCACAGAGCCAAAGAACAAGCACTGCCCAGGCCAACACTTCAGGGACCCACGAAGTCACCTGGGAAGATCCAGCTCCTGGACTTCAAATCCAAAGAGCACACGGAAGCTAGAATCGAACACGTAAACGCACACCGCTAACAAGCAGGAGAGTGTTGTATGAGGAGCGCAAGGCACAGAAAGGCAAGGAGAGTGAAACCGGACTACGCTATAAGCTCAAGCTGAAGTTCCTAAGGATAACTTGCTTTTCTCTTTGTGGTGCTGAGGATCAAAAACCCAAGGCTGTACGTATGCTAGGCAAGCACTCTACCACTGAGCTCCAGCTCCAGCCCTGAGGTACCTAAGGAGGGTTTTACACTGTCCCTGTGTCCAAGTCTGTGCGAAGGAATTTAAAGCTGCACTGAATGCTAGAAATCTGAACAACCCGGTCGCAACCCTCTGAGCCTCTCCCCAGCGTCTTCATCCACCTCAAGACTATTTAATTTTGAGGCTATCCAGCTAGTTAGTTTTTTCATTCTGGGTCTTCTATTTGCCACACTGATTTTACGATCAACATTGGGCTTAATCAGCAAGTACCTGAAAGGCATTTTCTCCAGCACCCATGGATGACGGTTCCCGTGTCCTTTCACCTGATGAAGGCTGCTGCCTCCACAGTGAATCATCAATACCGAGGCTGACCACGGGATGAAGATTTAAACAAAGCCAGCAACAACTTCCCCCCTTCACCCCCTCCCATATCCGCTTCCTCCCCAAGAAAACAAAGACTATTCATCCTTACACTTTTGATATGCGTAGTTTATAATCTGTAATGTGTTGACACCTCTTTAAGAAGAAATTCGAAATTAACCAACGCTTGCAATTCCCTTTCCCCAACCATCAGTATCTTATCCATCCTAACAATAGAATCACTCATACTTTTACTACTATGCTTTGGTTTGCAGGAGGCAGAGGAGGGAGGATTTTGTATGGACTTCTCCCCCACATCTTTGGATCAATTGTGTTAATTGGGTACCAGTTATTATTAAGAAATGGCATGCTAAGCTATTAATAATTTCTAGCTCTATCCAATTTGTTCTCTATAGTTTGCCTTCAAATCTGTGGACAAAGGGATACAGTTCACAAAACCTTCTCTGAGCCTCAAGGTCTTATCCCTGAGAACATAGAGAACAAGAGGCTACTTCATACCTGGAGTCGGTCCTGTCCGCCCAGACACACTACACTGTCATTTCAAATTATGTTATTGGACTCTGGGTAAGATGAAGCTATAGGACAAATCTCATATAAGTGTGGATGTGTGTGAGGAAGAAATGGGGAGACAGAAAAAATGTGCTGGAATCTATGTCTATATGAGATGAACCCTACAGCCCCCTCTCTGCTGTATATTATACAGATATGTGATATGTCACATAACATATTTCTGTTGTACACTCTCGGAATTTCTCTTCCTTAATGTATACCTTTAGTGTTCAACAATACCCAGAACCTTTTCATGAGAGCCTTTTTGAGGTGACAGCAAACTATGATGAATGCTGCTTCTGAGTGCCATCCAATGGAAAAGCAAGCATGTACAAACCTTCATGTGTCCTTGTCTCCTTGGTCACTGGACTGGCACATGTGGCTTTGGGCTCTTCCCCAGTCAAAATGACCATGAAAGGTAAATGTTTTAAATGGATTCAGGATGTTGAGCCCACCACAACAGCATGACTAAAGATATTCATGCAAAAAGACTTCTGGAACTGCTTAGGAAAGTGGCAAGAATGGTGGGATAACGGTGTCCAAGCCAGGCAGGAATGTTTTGGGAGGGGTTACTAGCAATATGTCTGTTACTGCAACAATTTTAAAAAATCTAAACATTGATTCTATGTTTTGATCATACTTCACCTAAGGCAATGACAAGATTTGAATTTTGGTTTCCTTGAAAATTCTTAACACTGAGGCCAGCCAGATAGCTCAGTGAATTAAAGTACCTGCTTAGGCAGATACAGGGACTGGGGTTCGAGCCTGAGCAGGCCATGCCAGCCCCACCCCTGGTGCACACTGAGACCTCAACTGAGACTGGGCATGGTAGTGCGCGCCTATAATCCCAGAGCTTGGGAGGCTGAAAACAGGAGAATCACTGCGAGTCCGATCTGTGTAGAGAGACCCCATAGAACCTGTACTAAATACAAAGAAAAAAAAAAAAGAAAGAGAATTCTTACATTGGATCCTAACACGGGTCCAGGGTTGGCCCTCACGTGGGGCCTGGTGCAGGGCTGCTGTAGAGGACCACAGAGAGCTTACCAGCCCCTTCTCCACCAGCGGCACAGCAAGCAGGCGCCCAGGAAGCACGGAGTGCTACCCCACCAGGGAGCTTGGGCTGCCCAGCCTCTAGAAAGGCCAGAGACAGAGGTGTGTTATTTCTAAGCTATGCAGGCTAAAGCAATTTGCTATTGCAGTCTGAAGAGACTAAGCCATTATCAGACTAAGCCTGATAATGTAGGAATTATGAGGGAATTTTCTTCCTTTTTCTGTAGCTATTTGCTTCAAATGTAAGTTGCTTTCACATTTTGTGCCTGGTCAGTGGCCATTATAGGTGAATTTTCTCTTCACGTCATACTATTTTCATTTCTTTATTTTTCCCCTCTCCACAATCCTAATTTAAATCCTTAGCACCCTGTACCTAGATCATTTCAAAAGCTCCTTACTTCTTCTGCCTGACACAGACTCCAGCCTAATTACATGTCTTCCTTTATGCAAACAAGCTAATGGAATCCTCAGTATGACCCACCAGGGTAAGACTTATTATTCCTATTTTTCAGATAAGAAAGGTATGAGGGTTTAGGGGGCTTGCAAGTTAGCTCAGTTGTTTAAGCGCCTGCTGGGGCACACCCAGTCAGGTGCAGGGGACCGCGGTTCCATCCCCAGCTCCCCATGCCTCACCAGAGGCACCCCTAAAGCAGCCTGAGCCAGTACCCACTTGAAAAAGCAAGTTTTGAAAGTTTAATATAGTGTCCACAATCATACAACTGATGGAGATGACACAGGCATTTTAACTCCTGGTTAAGTTTAAACTGTCTTTCCATAAGGTTGGATTATCTCCCAGTTAAACATCTATTGAAAATAGTGGCTGGCTGGAACCAGAAGCATAAGGCAGGGATTATGGAGTGGTGGGTGCTGTGGGCTGGGTGCGGTTTGCCCTCGAGGCTTCCTCCGTTGGAGGCCTTGTCTTCAGTGTGGCAATGCTAAGAAGTGGGAGCCCACAGGAGGCCTGTGGTGACTGAGGCCTTCCCTCAGGAGGGAGTAAGGTAGTTCTCCAGGGACTGAGCTAGTTCTCACAAGAGCGAGTTATTATAAGAGCCTGAGCCTGACCCTGAACAGCTCTCTGGCTTCCTGCCTGGTGGTGTGTTCTCCCCTTCCCCGTGTGCTTTTGCCACCAGGATGTCATCACTCCAGCCAGGCCCGCACCTGTGTCACACCTTCAAACCCCGAAAACTGAGCAATCAACAAGCCTCCTCAAAGGCAACTGGATTCAGGAATTTCATTACAGTAACAAAAGCAGACAAACACAACATGAGAGTGACAGGAAGTGAAAACTGGTGACCCCAGAAGAAAGAATGGAAGAGACATGCCAACAGCTAACTGAAGCTCTGAGGCTGGGCCCCTGAAGGTTTCGGTGACACTGCCAGCACTCCTTCTCTAGGCAGGCCCTCCTCTGGGTCTCAGGTGTGAAGGGAGGAGATTTAAGGAACAGGGTCCCTCCTCCAGAGCCATCTGTCTGCATTCCTTCCCATCTGCCAGTCCCCATTACAAGGTCTGTGACCTTCAGAAGGGACTTACTTAACTGCTGTGTGCCTTACCTGGATACAAGGAGGACAGTCATTCTAAAACACTGACCTAAAGTAATGATGAGGACTACCAAGTTTTGAAAGCAGATGGCATACAGCTTAATATCCATAAATTATGGAGAACATCTACACATTTCCCTGACTTTGAAATAACTTAAAGTCATTTGCAATCATGTAGGCCAGCTTTGTTATTTACATTTCCTTTACACTTATAAATAACAACAAAGAAGTCCCCAGAGGCCAGAACTCTGGCAGGGCTGGCTTATTCGGTTTACGCCCAGCAAGCCCAGACATGTTCCTGATTCTAATGAGGTCAAGGAGAGCGTTTTAAATGGAGAGTGTCTTTTCTCTTAAAAGTAAGATACTTGGCCGCATTTGCATGATGAGAAACATGATTGGTTTCTTTCATCATAGAAGGGATTTAATGAAAATCTAATGTATATATTCACTCCCATTTTCCAATCAGAGACTGTTTGTTTTTCCAACCCGAAGCTCTCCTACGGACTTCCTACTAAAATGACAGACGAGCCAGGACTCCTTCTGCGAAGGCTAGCTGGTTAGGATAGCTTCCCCCTAAAAGTGTTAACCATTTTGGTGTCTGTCATGAAGAAGAGCTTGCTTAGACTTGAGCTTTTATTTTACTATATAAACTGGGTAAATCTTTGCAACTGTCTCCTGAAGAATTCATCAACACATCCTGAGATACAAGCAGCGTGGAGTTACAGTCCACACCACGCCCTCCCCAACCCCAAGAAGGGGCCTCTCTCTGGAGCCTGAGCGGCTTTCCTACATCAGGGGGTACAACGTTTAGATAACTCAACCTTGACCGGTCCTTCTTTTCTCTAAATATCACTATCACACAAGACTGTCACAGTGTTTACATGTGTGCTTTTGGTCAGAGTGTGCTGGTGAGGGACTCCACCTGATTTCAGCCCAGTCTTTGGTAAGCCATACAGGAATGTTCCCGGGCTAATCAGAAAGCAAATCAATCAGTATGCCTCAGCAACTCAGCCAAAGCATGCCAAAGCACAAAGGGTATAATTTCATCCTCAGCCTGCACATGCTGACTTTTTAACTTACCTCGTTGGCTGAGGAGAAACAGGTGAGGTTTATAGTTCTCGACAAGCTAAGGGAGCTGCTGGAAGAGCATGTGATGATCCGTGGCATCAGGTGTGGGTGAAAAGTGGGCAACATCTCACCCGGACGGGTGGCTTTATTTCTAGGGTCTGTGTGTTCACAATGATCTAGGGCTGGAGATTAAGGGCAGGAAGCAAGTGCAATCGTCTCAGAAAACCCATTTCCAGTTTTCACCTTCCTAAACTGTTGCAAAGGCAGACTCACTTCTGACAATCCCCGCACTTCATCAGTAGTCTCTTTGTTCACCTGGATTAGGGGCAGGAGAATATTTCCCAACAGCAGCTGTGCAGTCAAATAAGAGTACCGGGATCCGCACACGCTCTCCATACAATAATAGGTCTTTACTTCCTTTCAGATGTTACATAATTGTATTATTATCAAATTCTTTCACCCATTAATTATTTAAAGAAAACGTTCAGAGGCATGATTGTTATTACCAGTTGGCTCAACCTGCAGCCTCGCCCTGGCAACATGGACAGATGGTGGCGCACACATGGGCACTGCAGAACACCCTCAGGCAGGGAAGACCCCAAGGGAGGTGCACGCCCTTCCCTCTGAAAACTCCACAGCTTCACCCAGAGAGCTCCTATGTAAATGAGCAGCATCTCCTTTGCCAGAGTGAATCAAACAACCTCCAAAGTCACACCTCACTTCCTTTAAAACGCGAGCTGCTGCTGTCACTCCCTGCACATGATAGTTTTAGAAGAAATATAAAAAGCACTTAGGAGTTTGCTCTAGCAGTGTCTAATGCTTCCAGTAAACAGCTCATCAGCCAGAAAAGAAAGCTGCCTTACTTGGCAAGAACGGGTTTATACCCCCACATGGAATTATCAAGGAAACAGCCAATTATTTCTTTGAAGAAGTCTCACGGAAATTACAATTACTTTCTGAAGAAGGAGTGTACTTCAGAGACTGTATTAATCAGCACTTGCATCTGAGGTCACCATGGGACTGTCCTTCCCTGGCAGAGCTCAGCAAACGATCCTTATTAATTACAAGGCACCCTAACCCCTGACACAGAATCGCTTTTCAAAATACAGTGCTCTAGTTGGCAAAGGTCTTCTCTCTCTTTTAGTGAAAAATTGAGTGCCCTAGAGCTCAGGTGACTCCTCAGTCTCACGCTACCAACAGCCATTTTCACCCACAGATGCTAATTATCCATTTCCAGGTAACAAACGAGGGCTGCAGAAAACTCCAGTTTCTTACCATTGCGATCCAACCTTCCATCCAGTCCGAGCCTCAGCTGGGAGCTGTTGCTGGTGTGCCGCTTCCCACAGCCTCTGGAGCCTTTGGAGGCAGAGGAGGTTTCATGTGGTGCAAATGTACTGCCACCGATTACATTTCAGTCCCTCAGTTGCTGGCCTCGGTGCTCTGGAAATCAGCCAAGTCAAGCGCGAAGAGAAAGGGCTGCCGCTTGCAGTGCCAGGATATCCCCCAGTATGTGCTCTTGAAAATGTGGGCCCCTCTCTGAGCATTTTAGCAAACACTGAGGGCAGCTATGTTCAGTTATGTTTCTCTCTCTTCTTCTTTTCAACTAAGATGAGTTGTGCTGCTTAGGGGACGAAATCACAGCAAGAGCTCAAGCTGACCGGGTTGGAGGGGGCTGCTGGTGCAGCAAGGGCGTCCTTAGCGCATCCAACGTGCCCAGAAAGGGCTGCTTTCCATTCCAAGCCAAAGAGAATCCTGCCTAAACGGAGAGGAAGGACGAGGGACAAGGCTGCCGAGCACTCCATGGTAACAGCAGCTCGGGCAGCAGTAAGTGTTTGCAAGTCCAGACCACATCATTTGTTGTAGCACTGTGACATCTGAACAGGTGGGAAGCAAAGTTGTTCTCTGAGTGTTGCTAAATCTATGGAGCATAACCAAATCTGGAAGGATAAGCCTGGTGTTCTCCAAATGTAGGTACTATTTTCTCAGATGCATTAAAGTGAATCTGTAGTTTTATATTAAACTATTTGGGGTCTTTAGCTTTCTTGTTCTTTACCACATTTTATTGTTTACAATTTTTTAAATCTCAGTAAAGATTTAATCACACAACTGGCCCAGAACAAGGAATGGACCTTGTGTGAAGCTCAAACCACAACTCCTTAGAATAACAGTACACACAAGCAAATGTATCTTTTATTGTCAACTTGTATAC
This sequence comes from Ctenomys sociabilis, assembly GCA_004027165.1. Taxonomy (NCBI): domain Eukaryota; kingdom Metazoa; phylum Chordata; class Mammalia; order Rodentia; family Ctenomyidae; genus Ctenomys; species Ctenomys sociabilis. The sequence continues at coordinate 68,373 of PVKA01001875.1, read as the reverse complement.
CTGCCTTCTCTACCCATTTACTCTATCGGTAATTACTGTGTTGTTTTGTCCACTTCTGTATCCCTAGTACAGTGTTTTTTCCATTCTGAGATATTTGCTAGTTGTGCTAATTTCTTATTATCTCACAATGGTTGGAAATGTTGGCAAAGTCCCACAAATTCATAAAATTCCTTTTGTTTGGAGCCTGATGTGTTCGAGGTTTATTTAGACTGAGCTCCTTTCATGACTGATTTTCCCCTTATAAAAGAGGTAACATTTATATTCCTTCATATGATTAGGTCTAGAAAGGGCAGAAATAACTTCCAGCAAAGATAAATGCTTGTCTCAAAGCTAAGTGAACCCAAGAAGTAAAATCCATGCTGACAGCCATGGGATCTGACTGATCAGAGGAGTCAGAGGCATTTATCAGGCTCAATAGCATCAAAAAGTAGCTGTGGATCAAGAGTCCAAGAAAACCAACCACACTTTTACTCCCTGAGAGCAACGGTCTTTTATGTCAGAACAGCAGATACAGCACGCAAACCAGGAGCCCAGAGACCACAGTGCCTGGCCAAGATGCAGCCAATGCTTGTGCAGAGCAGGTTCGAGATGCTTCACGGACTCTTAATGGACTGCTGTGGAGCTCTCGGGTATGAGGTTCATCTTCCCAGACTAGGATGAGCCAATGGGACCTACTTAGGGGTCTCATTTCAGGGTCTTGTTCCTGTATCTTTTCTCAAGGGTATATGCCAACATATTGCTTCCGTTTTCCCTACCTTGTGCCCAGCTGTGCTTCTCCTACGGGGTGAGATGATGACACCTACTGCAGCGTGACCAGGAAAATGATTTCCCACTATGTTCTGTCTTCGTGAACAATAGAGAAACGCCCTGCTAAGCATCAGTACAGCGTCTTCTCGGTCTCCCACCTGTTCTCCAGCTGCCCCGATACTCCTGCTCTTCAGGAACACACCTCCGAGGGCTTCCGCCCATCACGACTGCTCTGCTCTCTCACACTCTTCTCTGCACTGGCCATTTAACTTTTAAGGATTTATCATTCAATATATTCCATCTTCGGCACTTGTTGGATGGCACTGGCTTTTCAAAAAATTTTAGGTGTTTTTAGACCTGGGCTCAAGCCCTGGTACACATGCAGTTTGGGGGTCTGAACCCTGGGCCCACTGTGCTGGCCACTGAATCTGGACACGGTGGCGCATGCCTGTAAACCAAGCACTGGGAACACTGAGATAGGAGGCTCACTAAAGTCCAAGCCACATAGAGCAACCCTGCGCCAAACAAACAAATAAATAAATAAACAAAAGATTAAAAAAAGTTTTCTCTTTCCCTTTCCCCCTCTCATCATTGTGATGGACTGAAGCACTTGGAGGTGCGCCACGGAAGAGGCAGGAGTATCACGACATGTTGAAGAACAGGTGGGAGAAAGAGCACTGATGCTCCGTACAGGTTTTTTTTTTTTTTTTTTTATTGTTCACAAAGACAAAGCACAGTGGGAAATGACAGGGAAATCATTTTCCTGGTCATGCTGCACTAGGCGTCACCATCTCACTCCGTAGGAGAAGTGTAGCTGGGAATGGAACTCAGGGCCCTACAGACGTTACTGAGGTGCTCTACCACTACACTGCACCTCCAGTCCCTGTTTAAATTTCATCAGTGGCATCCCTGTGTCTGGAAGATGAAAATAAGAGCACACCACTAGCATCTCCATCTCTGGATGCACTGGGCCTCCATGACCCACCCAGACGGCTGCTTCACCAAACGCCGGGGCAGCTTGTCAGGCAGCTAAACAGAACCAATTCAACCATTACTCCCCACCCCTTGCCAATATGGTATCTGGACATATCTCCCAAGCCAACAAACACAAAGTCATAATTCTGCCTAACGTGATACCATTATTCTACACACAAACAAAATGCACAATCCCTTTTTCACAGACTCATCAGTTCCAGGATTTTTCAAGGGTTCAAGTTTGGCTAGGGGGGTAACTCAGTGGTCTAAGCGCCTATGTGGCAAGCACAGGGACCTGGGTTCGACCCCTGGTACTGCATGCGGTGCCAGCTCCAGAGCCCCAGGTGCACCACGCCAGCCACTGAGACCAGGAGTGGTGGAGCATGCCTGTAGTCCTAATGCCAGGGAGGCTGAGACAGGAGAATCACTACAAGTCCAAGCTGTGTAGTGAGACCCTGAGCCAAATAAATAAAAATATTTAAAAAAAATTTAAAAGTCCAAGTCCAAGTCTCTTGTGAGACTCAAGGCAAACTCTCAACTATGAACCTCTGCAAAAACTAAAAGCAAATTATATAATGCCAACTTACAGCAGCACAGGGAAACACTCTCATTCCAAAGAAGAGGAATGAGGTATATGGTACAGCAAAGAACAGGACTAAGGCAAGATCAAAACTCTAGGAGGGAAAATATTAAATCCTATAGCTCCATGTCTGCATCTGAAGTTCTGGGTGGCGAGCTGTGAGTTCCAAGGCGCCTGGGCAGCCTCCCCCTGCGTGGTCTTGCTGGTTTGCAGGCCACACGGCTCCTATCTCGGGCTGGCTCTCCTGAGAGCCTGCAGTTTTCCTTGCCTGACAGTCCACATTCCTAGCCCTCCAAGCTTCCTGAGAGCTCCACTGCACTTATGGCTTCATTCCCACATCTTCACCCTTATATAGACGATTCAGTCCACAGTCACTGTCTTCAAGGCAGGAGGAAGCAAAGATGTTTAGTTCAAGATGGCTGGGAAGTGGCGTAGGAAGACAGTACCAGAGAGGAAGGGCTGCGGGACCAGACATGGTACACGACCCACCCAGACCTCTCTAGAAGTGTGCTCCACCAACACTCTCAAGAGCTCAAAGCCAACCAAATTGACACAAACAAGCTTAAGCAACACACAGGGACTCACTGAAGTTTCTTTTCCCGTATCTTCTGCTTTATTTGCAAAGAACTATTTTCAGTGCATCCAGTATACTGAGTTCATTCATGCTTCCAGGTCTCTGTACACAGAGCACTTTTTCAGGAATGGTCTTTATCATATCCCCTTGGAGTTTCTTCCCAATCCTCCCTCTTTGTGATATTTCCCTTCAGCCTCCTTGAAGGACTGACTGACAAGCTAACGGTCACTGGGGTAGTCAATGCTGATGCACAGTCTCCTTCCATTTTGTCAGAGTCCTGATCAAACTCAAGTGGATTTAAAATCCATGCCTTTTCTGAAATGAGAAATTCTCATCAAATGTTTTGGCATTTCTCTCTCTTTCCCAAATAAATTAACCTAGTAGGAACAGCATGGTACCATGAATAATCATTTGCCTGTTGAATGAATAAGAATTCCATAGATGTAAAAAATTCCACAGACAATTGTTAAATTGTTGGAGTCCTCAGCTTGATTTGATCAGAACCCAATGAATCACTGAATCAAGGCCACCTCAGTGATACCCATTCCCAGCCAGCATCAGAAAATCATTAAGAATTTCTTAGGAGAGAAGTAAGAAAAAATGTGAAATTGTCTACAAAAGAGTAGTTCACATACTTATGTAAAAACAAAGCCAATGCTTTCTTCTGAATCACCAGAATTCTACTCTTCCCCACATATTAACAGGAACAAGTGTCTTAGACCAAGGGAGTAAGAAGCTCAGAAGAGTTCAGAAGAGTTGGTGTTTTCAGGTGCAAGGAAATGTTCTGTGTTCTGATGTTGATGTTCCCCTCCAAGCTTACACATTGAAGCCCACCGGCATGGTATCAGGAGTGGAGGGAGGCCTTTAGGTCACGACAAGGCTATGTGCCCTATGAATGAGAGCCAAGGAGCTTGCCCTTTGGCCATACTAGTGCACACTGTCAAGGTGTCATCTACCTCACCAGAAATCTAATCTGCTCGTGCCCTCATTTGGGAGTTGCAGTCCTCCAAAGCCAAGAGCCAGAAATTTCTGTTATTTATAACAACTAGTTTTGTTATAGCAGCCAAAATGAGCCAAACTGTTTCATTTAGATTTTTCTTACAAGTAAACCTACTTCATCTTTTTAACTTTATCTTTAAAAAGTATTTAGCTGGGTGTGGTGACACATGCCTATAATCCCAGCACTTGGGAAGCTGAGGCAGAAAGATCAATGAGAGTTCAAGGCCATTCTAAACTGCATAGTGAGACCCTGTCTCAAGAGGACTAATAAATAGATAAATTAATTAATTAATTTAAAAAGTGTTCAGAGGAAATAAAGAAAAGTGGACTTTTAATTATTCCATAGCAGCACAATAACATGCATATACTCTCTACCCCTCAACAAAGGGACAGTATTGACAGCTGTTTATCTCCCTTTCTGTCCCATCTCAAACTCTTCATTTTGTTTTTGCCATTCTGGGGCTCAAACCCAGAGCCTCACAAGGCTGCACCAAGCAGCTGCTGAGCCACACCCCAGCCCTGTCTTCTCCAGTTTTAAGGGGTCAGAGAGATAGCTGAGTAGAATAAGCGCTTGCCTGGCAAGCACAAGGTTCTGAGTTTGATCCCCGGTTCCACCAAAAAAAAAAAAAAAAAAATCCTCCAGTTTTAAGCCCATCTGCCTGTGTTGCGTCTATGTGTTCCCTGACATTGGGGACCCTCAGCCTCAGCCTCCCCATCCAGGGGCATCCAATTCAAGAAGCAGCACCACCAAAGGAAGTCAGCCTGGACCAGTGGTGCCAGGTGCCGCGGGGCACATTCCTACAGGCAACATGCACCCTCAGTCTACTCTCCAGCACACTTGGCATAAGAATCAGGAAGCACAGAGAGATGCCTCTCCATTTCAAATGACATTTCAAAGATGTCTCTTTCAGTTGACTTAAACTGATGACAGCAGAGGTAAAATTAGGTCAAAGCACTGAGAAGAAGAAACCATCACTTCCTCAATCCATTCCCAAGATTACCAAACATTTGTATTTATGAAAAGAGTGACACGGGGAAAACACGTTTCAGTATTTACCTTAATTCCAAGTATGATGTTATTGTTGAGGCATGATAGTTTCAATGCACGGCAAGTGGTTCCATCAGGGAAGAACGTGAGGGGACTGCGCTAAAATCTGAGCGCCTTGAAGTGGGAGCGGTCACCTAGCAGCGTGTTTTGCAGGACCTAAAAGACCTGCACAAAACATGGCACCCATTTCCCATGCTGACCTGAACTGCAGTGAGAAGAGGCTTCAGTCTATGCTCCAGCTTGTCTTTTCCACTGCAAGTGGGAGCTGTGGCATGAGTAGGGTAGTTCTCAACTTTGAAGTGTTCAGAAAACGACATATAATTATTATCAGTGACAGTAACTGGATTGAATGACTTCAACCAGAAAAGTAAGCTGTTGGGAGCCAGGGGAGCTGGAAAAGTGGTCAAATGTGTGTAGGTGGGAGCAGGCCTCGGAGCCTAAAGCCAACAAGCTACCTCAGTCCTGAGATACGCATCCTGACTGGGTGACGTGGGCTCTTAGTCCCTAGGCAACGTTGCGTCATGTGTTACTAACTCTGCAAAGGTATAAATAAAGGCCATACTGTTGAGCACTGACGCATCTTACCGACCAGGCAGACGAGTCGTCTGTCTTTTCCTCATTCCTGCCGCTGTTTCTCTCCAGGTAGAATGGATCACACTGAGACCTACAGATCCTTACATTTGGTGCCCGTTCGGGACACCGGTAGGAGATCAGCAGGGGCAGCGAAACACTTCTGAAGAGCGCACGTAAGGGAGGGGAGTGGATAGTTAGAGCCAGCGGCGCTCAGCACTGCTGTGGGTGGGCCCGGGCACATGAGGCGCAGAGCTCGGGGATGGGGGCTCACTAGGGCCAGAAACGGGCTCACTGGAGCTAGGAATGGGCTCAGTAGGGCCAGACAGATAAAGGAGCACAGAAAAAAAAAAAAAAAAAAAAAAAAAAAAAAAAAAAAAAAAAAAAAAAAAAAAAAAAAAAAAAAAAAAAAAAAAAAAAAAAAAAAAAAAAAAAAAAAAA
>PVKA01001875.1:24151-62339 GCA_004027165.1 Ctenomys sociabilis | reverse complement strand
CAGCAAAGGCACAGCAGGTAGAGTTTAAACCCTCTTGTTTTGCTCAATTAGATTTAAAAAAGGGGGGGAGTTCTTTAAATTGTGAGCAGTTGGTTCCCAGCAGCAGGGCACTGCTGGGGGGAGGGGCACAAACTCGGCTCAGGGAGGCGGCGCCATGCTCTGGTGTTCCGTAGATCCAGATGGCAATTCCCAGCTGCCTGCCCATCTGTCTGCCCCATCCAGCAACAGAGGTTGGTGCAGACCACCAACCGCAGCGCCGTGTGCCTGGTGCTAAGCAGGAGGGTCACGACTACGGTATGCTGTGGCCTTGGTACTGGCTGGGCGCACTGATGGCATCACGGATTCGTTAGGCTCAAGATTGGTGTCTATAGCCGGGCATGGTGGCTCATGCCTGTAATCCCAGCACTCGGGAGGCTGAGGCAGGAGAATTGTTGTGAGTTCGAGGCCAGCCTGAGCTACAAAGTGAGCTTAAGGCCAGCCTGAACTGCATAGTGAGACCCTGTCTCAAAAAGACAAAAAAAAAAAAAAAAAAAAAAAAAAAAAAAAAAAGATTGGTGTCTATGTATTAAATCTGGAAAAAATGAAATGTCCAGGGGCAGAGCAACAGAAGACACACACAGTGGCTGCAGCAGAGGCCACTTTCGCTGAGTCACAGAATTGGAACTTCCGCCTCGAGGGAAGTAGAGCCCTCTCCTTCGGCCTCCCTCTCAATTGGCACTAAAAGAAGCTAGCTGGGCGGTGTGTGTGGGGGAGCTCATAGGGGGCTTCAAAGTATTTCCTGAAGTTCAAGTCCCTAATAATCCAGGGCAAGTTCTATGCATTCATGAACCTATGTCTTTTAAGTCTTAAAAGAATTAAAACAAGCTGTTGTTACCATGCAGCTGGAAATGTGGATCTCACCCTAGCCATAACAAGACATGCTAAGTGGGGAGGGTGCCTTGCCTAATACAATCAACTAACCTTTGTGCTTCAAATACCTGAGAAAACTAAGACAGGGGCCATTAGGGCCTGGGGGAAGCTCCCTCTTTTAAGGGTAAGGCATCCCTTAACTTGGCTTCCCTTAGGCAAGGTCTCGATGAGCCTTTCCAAGATTCTGCAGCAAGCCAGTGAGAGGATTAAACAAAGAAGCTAGTAAGTTAATAGTTCAACAATTGGCCTTCGAAAGTGCTAATAAATGGAGTAAAGAGGTTTTAAGAGCCCACAAACAAGGGGCTACACTGTGTAAGATGATTCAGATTTGTGCGGACACTGGCCTTTGTACAGGCGCTTTCGTGGCACCAGCTGTTACTCGGCTTATCCATCCATTGTCTAGGAAAAAGGTAAAAAGTGAGATTGTTTTCGTTGTGGGAACAAGGTACATTTGGTCTGAAACTGTTCTGCTGCACAAGGACAGCACTGTTTCTTCAATAAAACCTCCGAGTCGGTGTACTAGATATAGATGAGAGAACCACTGAACAAGTGAGTGTAGATCTAAACCTGATGCGGAGGGCTGACCCATTCCAAGAAACTTCTACCGGGGCCTGCCTCAGCCCCATCGAATAATGGGGGCGCAGTCCCCTCCCCACCACATGCATCTCTGACTTCTGGCAAGTTATAACCAACAGTAGAGACTTGGATTTCAGTTCCTCCTCCAGATTCCGACTGAACCCTGAAACGGGACCCAAATCATTCCTGCCAGAGCCTATGGATTTATGTCTCAGGGTACAGCGGGCATCTTGCTAGGCTGCAATAGTCTCATTTTAAAAGGTCTCCAGATTTTTGCCTTGGATCATCAGCTGATTATGCAGCAAAATCAAAATTATAATTCTATCCATTCAAACAATTGTTTGAACCACACCAGACGCATATCGCTCAATTGGTCATTCTTTAATAAAAAATTTAAAATTATTAAAAAGAAATACTGCATTATAAAATAATCAATTATCTAAAGGAAAAACATTTTTAAGGGTTTTTCAAAATGCAGGTGTCCATAGCCTCCAGGTGGGGCAACTTCCAAGGTGAAGGACCATTGTTCCAGGAATACAAGTTGGCAGAAAAGTACTCACTCCATTACAATTGACATTAAAAGAAAACATTTTACATTTTCCACTTAAGGTGATTAGATTAAAAGGCTATTTCCATTCTAGAGATAAAAACAGTTAGTTTTCTGGGGGGAGGTTGGGGAGATAGCTTGGACATCCAAGCACCTGCCCTGCAAGCACAAGGACCTGGTTTGGTCTCTGGTACCACATTCCAGGCCTGCCTGAGCCATACAGTGAGACCCTATACCAAACAATTAATTAATTATTTAATTATTTTAAAAAATCATATGTCCTAAAATTTACAATAATGGGTACATTTTAAAGATCAGTTAAAAATCTTTTAATTCCCAATAAGTTTGATTGCTTGTTTTATGGTCCTAAATTAAATCTGGTACAAAAAGCTTTGATATTTGACAAATACAGAGGTGTGGAGTATAATTTAAGAGCAGTGTGGTTTAAATAGCCACTTGATTTTGACATCCCATTTAAATAATAAAATGCCTAGTGATGACCTCCAAAGGAGTACAAGCTATGGTAACTTCTTCACATTTGGGTGAACTTATCCAACAAAGTTATATTGTGCCCCAAACAGTTCAGATCAACCTTTCATGATTTTCAGACTTTACTTGGTAATATTAATTTGCTCCATTTAGGTTTTGGGCTAATTTCTCTGATGTTATTGACTATCCTTATCCTTCAGATAAGTTAAATTAATTTGCTTTTTTTCATAGGTCATGTTAAGTTAACTGAGGAAACATATGGCTTCCTCTTAAAAAATATACAGATTTCTCTGTGTACAATCAAAATTCAATTATAAAAAGGAGGGAAAGCAATCCTTCCAACTTCACTTGTTGAAGTATCATATTAAAATTTTAAATTCTACAAAAGATGGAAGTACAGCAACAGAAAAGAATTCAATCAAATAAGAGAAAAAAGGCTAGGAAGGGTCCTTTGGCGAGATCTCTATACTGGACAATGGAAGGGAACCAGTCCATTACTAACTTGGGGCAGAGGGTATGCTTGTGTTTTTCCAGGAGATGCTGAATGGCTTATTTGGGTACCAGAGCATGCTGTCAGGCTATACCATGAAGCAAGATGTGGAGAAGAGTTAACCGCAATGAGCCTATATCAAACATGGTGACTATTGAAGGAACTGACAAGATGGAAATCTATGTCTAAATAGGTGATAATATATATAAAAATAACTGAGCTAAATTTTACTAATATTAAGACAAAAAATATACATCTTAATTATAGATAAAAGATTTTATTCCTTCCAAATTTTTCTGAGATCTCTGCTAATTGACAAATACCAAAATCTTAGTCTATAATCATAAATTTCAAAAAGTTGTAATAGTTTTACTATAATTTAACTTGGCCAAAAATATATGTGAGTATACTCTGGTTTTGTAAAAATGTTTATTTGTGTGTTCTGTGTATGTTTATGTTTATGTGTCCCTCTGGGAACAGCTGTCCCTCTTTTTTTCTTTTTTTTTTTTTTTTTTTTTTTTTTTTTTTTTTTTTTTTGATCATTTGTTCATAATACAATTTGGCAAACAGACTTAGAAGCATGCTTTCTCCTAAGTTACATTAGTAACTTAGTGATCTAAGTGATATCATAAATCAGTTTATATGATAGTTTATCAAAAAGTTTAAGGTAATTAATCAAAAATTCCTCAGAGGGGAAAGATTATCAGAGAAGAGTCCAACTGATGAATAAGAGGAGTGTCCAACCTTTGTGTTCATTAATGAGGAGCTTCAAATAATCTCAGTAGTCTCTTAGGAGACACCCTCAATAAATTGGTCATTGGTAAAAGATAAAGCTTTTCAAAAAAAATCACAATAAAGTTTTCTCTTAGAAAATGGGTTTGGTAAAAAATCAAGAGAAGAAGTAAAAATAGAAAGGTATAACAACAACTAAAAGGAATTTAAACAGATAGTTAGGGTAAACTGAACTGCATATGTTGCAGGGCAATAATCAGCTTCTCTCCTGGATGGTTAGCAACCTAAGTTTGCAGATCAAAAATTGGAGAAATGAAAGGGCTGCAAGGTCAGCCAACATTTTGGCTCTAGCCTTTCAAGGTCAGTGAGGACTCAGGACCTGTACTGTAACATCATGGAACTCAGGCGTGCCACAAATTTTCTGATCAAGGAGATTATGGAGCCAGAGAGGAATGTGATTGATGATCTATAGTGTGCCTAAGGAGAGTCACATGGAGGGAAAACTTTCTCTCAGGCTTTCACAGAGAGCAAAACTGGTCAAGCAATGGCTGTGACTCATTCACATGGTTGACACTGACAAAGGTTCTACAAAGTGAGGTACAGGGTTACAGGATAAACCCTGGGGAGACTTCACTGACCTCATCAGATACAAAGGTTACATTTTTTGTTATATAGGTCTTGCTTTATCTTGGTCTTAACCATCCAGCAGAAAAGTATAAAAATGAGGTATATAAAGTTATAATAATATGCTGAGCCATAAATGGCTCTAGTCAACAACTTCTTCAGATAACTCACTACTATTGTGGACTGCTGGACTGTGTTGGATTGTTTTGCTGAATTCAAACACCTATAATAATTCAATGCCAATAGAATAACCATCTCTGACAGGACTAAACAAAAAAAAAAAAAGAGGAATACAAAGGAAGGACCATTCTGTGTTTGTATAAACAGTACAGTTAGGATAAATATGCTAATACTTATATATGCTAATACTTATATGCTAGTACTTTTGCATAATTCTACCAGAAGAAAGATTTGCACTAATAGTATTTGGACAGGATATCCTGTCTGCTTCTTGTTCTATGGATAACCACTACGAAGATAACAATGTAAAAAGTATTAACTATTGAAACTACTATAATTCAGCTTTAAGAAAAAGATAGGTATATAGCTACATTCTCTGAATTCATTGATTAGAGGCATCTGCTCTAGTAGTCTTTGTAAACAGAATATCATGTCTTCACCTTGTACAACAAAGAAACCACTATGAAAACAATATGCAATGTATTAATTATTGAATCTGTTCTACTAATTTGATTTAAAACATTCTCATTGCTATTTGTTCTTCAATACAATTATGGAAAATAAAAAAATAAATAAATTGGAGATTCAAAAAATGGTTTTGGCATAAAACTAAATTAAGAAACAACAGTTTTCACATGTGTATGATAATTTATTATTGTAAATCTCACAGTGTATTAAGTGTATTCATGATTCCAAGTGTACAGATCTTGTAAACTGTAAAACAGTGATTATTGTGATAAGACTTTCTCCCAGATTCAAACCTCTGCCTTTAACTAAAAACTTGTGATGTATATCCATTTAAGGATAATTAGGTAAAAAGTTATTATGTATTACATAGAGATGACTGGTCAAAAGTGTTACACCAAGATGAAAATTTAAGTATGTCACAAAATGTCATCAGGATTGTCTTGTTACAATGTTGTATATGGTTCTGATTTCTAAATTTGTGTGTAATCATTGTCTCTTAGCATTTCTATGTAACCATTGTCTCTTAGCATTCTATAAGGATTTAAATAGAATATCCATGGTTTTTAGAAAATAACAGTTTCATTTTATGTCTAAGGCATTTTACATTTAGATAGTAATATTAAGCTTAAAGCCTCTGTTACAGGGTATGTCATTAACCTTCTCTTCTGGATGTTTAACAACTAAAGCTTGAAGACCAAAAATTAGGAGACAGATGGGCTAAAAGGTCAGCCAATACTTTGGCCCTCACCCTTCAAGGTCAATGAAGACTCAGGACATAAGAGAACCTGTACTGTAACATCATGTAACTCAGTTGTGTCCCAAATTTTCTGATCAAGAAGATTATGGGGCCACAGAGGAAAGTGATCAATGATGGATAGTACGCCTAAGGAGAGTCACATGGAAAGAAAACTTTCTCTGAGGCTTTCCCAGAGAGCAAATTGGTCAAGCAATGGCCGTGACTCATCCACATGGCTGATACTGGCAAAGGATCTACAAAGTGTGATACAGGGTTACAGGATAAACCATGACTGAAGGTACATGACTGACCTTATCTGATACAAAAGTTACATTTCTTGTTATATACTTATCTTGGTCTTAACCATCCAGCAGAAAAGTGTAACCATGAGATGTGAAAAGTAATGCCATATCAATATGCTAAGTTTTGAAAGGCTCAAGTGACTGACAACTTCTGACAATTACAGCTGTCCTGGGAACTCACTGCTATTTATGGACTATTAGACTATGTAAGGTTACATTGCTGAATTCAAGTATCTAAAATCTTTGGACTGGCATCAAGTATGAAAAGGTCCTCTAAAGAATTTTTCAAACACAGCTTCTCTCACTGGAATAGAACACCTATCTCTGAAACCACGAAACAAAGAAGGGGGATTCTGGGAGCCAGGGAAGCTGGAAAAGTGGTCAAACGTGTGTAGGTGGGACTAGACCTCAGTGCTAAAGCAAACAAGCTACCTCAGTCCTGAGATCGCATCCTGACCAGTTAATGTCAGCTATTAGTCACTAGGCAACCTTGTGTCATGGGTTACTAACTTAGTAAAAGCATGACTAAACATCCATATTGTTGCTTGGGGGCGAAGGTTCATCTTGCCAACCAGGCCGACGAGTCACCACCTAACCCAGCTCTTGCCTTCTTGTCTATCTTTTCCTCATTCCTGATCCCATTTCTACCTGGTAGAATGGATCACACTGGGACCCATGGATCCTTACAGAACGCAATAAATCAAATGTTCAAAATGAGCGTCAGACTCTGTTCTCCAGCTGAAACTACTCAAAATTCCCCCTACATATGTATGTGCAAAAAGCTTGGTTTACGCACTAGTGCTTTTGGACTATGGTTTTTTTTTTTTTCTCTGTCTACCCTAACAGCAGAATGCATAAATCATTTGAAAAGTTTCATTTAGATGAAGATAATCCTGATACACATTCTAAGCATTAAAATACTTGACTTTTTTTTAAACTAATGGCTTTAATCATATGGAACTCATTGGATTGATTTTTACATGGATTAAAAGCAATCTGTAATTTATCTTCCACTCTCTAATTCTTTTGGCATAAATGATTACTCCAAGCAAAGAGTCTTCAGAAGCCTACAGAAAAGTTTAGTGATGCCAAACAAGCAGTTTAATGAAGTAGATGTCCTTATTAACTTTGGCCGAAGACACATCTGTATCCATTCCTTGCTTCGGTTCTTCAATACTTTAAAAGTAGCAGCCAATTCAGTTCTAATTTGCCTCTGAAGAGTTCAGCGCCAGGCTGCTTAGAAAAGCGATTATCCCTCAATTTGTAGGCAGTAAGGCAGGTGCTCATACGGGGTCCCATAAGGCACAGATCAGACCCCAGTGCTTGCCCCAGCGAGGAGCCCTATGCTCACATCAGTGCAGGAGCTCACTTTTCATGGCAGTTCTGCAAAGCTGTGTTAGAGGTCTCAAAATCAAGAGCAGTGACAGCCCCTTGAGGAAGAAAGGAGAAAGGCAGAACACACGCGAGGGGCAGCAAAAGTGTCCCCAAAGTGGTCCCAGGGCTCCAGGTGTGCAAGCCCTACTCTTTCCAGGCATGCACACAAGGCTACCTGTGGTGCTGGTTGGGGGCGGGATGGGGACTGAAGCCCCTCCTGACACTACACTGCGAGGCACAAATTCTAGATTTGGACCTGACCTTTTAGCCATTCTGAAGGAGCGTGTCACAGGGTAGGAGATATGAGGGTGACCATGCTCTGTGTAAGAGTGTGCCCGCCATACTTCTAACTGCCACTAGGGAAGGAAGGCACGGCCCCACACTGATGTTGAGATGGCTACATTCGCTACTCCTCACTCCACTTTCTAATCAAAGGCAAACTGGTCTGGTTCAATAATTCAGGAACTGCTGTTTGGGTTTCTGTGGTGATGCAAATTATGCAGAGACCTGCAGGTAAGGCTTAGCAAACACTGGCTACACGGGATATTCAATCAATTCCAATTATATACCATTTAAAATCTGCCTCCTCAGTTGCAGCAGCGGCGTTGGAAGTCTCCAGTAACCCCGTGAGGCAGGTGACTGACTGCATGTGGGAGGGCTCACATTTATTGTCTCTGCTATTGCTGCATGCTGCCATATCTGTGGGTGCTGCCCAGGAAGGCACTGGACAAAGAAGACACAAAATGGGGAGATTGGAACAACTGCACAGCAAAGGCACAGATCAGCAGGTGAGTGTGCAGATGCGGGGTTGGCCTCAGGAGCGCCTGACTGTCCTTAGACACCCTAGATGGCATCATCTCTCTGGTGACGCTCTATAAAATGGGCCCCCTCAGGATGAATACTTAGTGCTTCACTGTGTGGGGCACATGGTAGAAATAGTTATCAGCATGTGAAAAATGGAAGACCTGGTCTTTGAGGGGCTGTCCTCGGGACAGGCACACAGAGGTGGTGCTGGGAGAGCTGCTGTCCCTTCTGCTTACCCAAATCGCCGCCAACGGATAACCCAAAGGTCATCTGTTAAATCCTCTGGTAGATGCTTTTAAATGAGAACCAAAGTAGTCTCTAGCTTTGCAGAAAAAAACACCAACACTTCATGAAAGATGCCTAGAACACCACTCTTGTTTATTCTTTGTTTTCTAAATAGGTAAATTCCATAATTCACTTATTGAAATGGTACTCTTTGATCTATAGGCATGGAGTTAATGAACTGCAAAATACAGTAGCTCATACTTGCTATGAAAGCTTCACATTTTTTTTTGATAATTTCACATTCAACATACTAAACTCTCAACCTTAATGGAAGGAGGAGTTCCTCTCCCACTCTTCCATACATAAACAATACACACACACACACACACACACACACACACACACACTCCTCAAATATGATGGGACTGAAAAAAGGCCTCGTCGTGCGTAAGTACGAATAAGATTTTCAGTGATACTCAGAGCTTAGTGCAAGCACATCCCAATCATCCACAAGTCTCCTCATTTCAAAAGTCTTGCTTTCTGCCCATGAATTACGCCCATTACATTTAAGCTCCATAAGTAAAGGACAGACCGCGTCTTTGCTGTTTGACACCAGCAGGTGGCTGGGGCTCAGTTCTCTGTAAATATTTATTAAGTGGGACAAGAGGACCCTCACGGGGACAGAATATTACTTTGAAGATTCTAAGCCTCTGCCACAGTCCCTTGATCTTAACCTGACAATAACATTTATATTAATTCATCTGACAAATGGGTCCTGAATGCTTTTCATGTGCTAGGATTCTTCTGCGGCTGGATTTAGGATGTAGAAATCGACCCTTTCAGGTCACCTGTTCAGGAAGAGAACTACAATTGTGGGAAAAGAATTTGATTTTAGACACCACATAGCCTTTTTATAATTATAGCTCCATCTACACAAAACGGCAGCACAACGTGTGCCTGAGAATCTCTTCCCCAGCCTCCCTGCCCTCGCACCCACTGGACCCAGAGCCCCCAGGGAACCTGGATCTGTGCTGACATCTTGGAGGTGCAGACACAAGTTTTCTCCCCCATGCGCCTGGTGACCCTGGAGGAGGGAGTCTGCACTTGTGTCTTTCCTGCTCCCACTGCCCCTCTAAGACTCTTCATTTTACCTTCTTTTTGCAAATGATCCTCAGCTCTGACCTACTGTCATCATCCTTGCTTTCCCAACATTCCTCAGGTCCCCTTTTACCTCCTGTCTCCCAGCCTGGCTCCATTTTTTCTCACTGCCAGTGTCTCTAGTACTCCTTGTGTCTGCATCCCCAAAACATCAGCACAGACCTAGTGATCTTCCAGGTGTACTGGGTCTCCCTTCCTTGAACGACCCCTGCTTAGCCAGGAGCCGACCCATCTCAAGTCCATGCACCCTATTCTCCATCGTAAACTTCTGTCTTTCCTTTCAACTACTGTTTGCCCCTACCGGCACCTACATTCCATTGGTCATAGCAACCACTATCACTAGACTCCATCCTCTGTGCTATTTCTTTTCTCCTTATCCATCTTTGCAGGGAGCAATGTAAGCTAGAAGTACTTCTGTCCTGAGAAAAGCATCTTGGTGGAGGCAATTCCAGTCATTAGTCAATGCTGTGTCTTCTGATACTAACTTTGTCCAAAGTATAAAGAAATCCCTACAGAGGTTGTGCAGCTCCTCTTCTCTCCTCAGGAGAAAGCTCCACATGACCTCAGCTTTTGTATTTTGTCTTATTTTCTTCTTCATCCCCTCACTGTTTCTTCACCAGGACCATTGAGAGCTGTGGGGACACAACAACACAGGCTAAAATCAAGACAGGCGGGGGTTGGGGTATAGCTCAGGGTGGAGCACATGCCAAGCATGAGCGAAGCCTCAAGATCCATCCTCAGCACCTTCAAATCAAGACCAATGTCAACTGCTGTCTTGCGTCTACCTTCCTTCCTGTTGCCTTTCTCCTGCTCTGTTGCACCTGCTTGTCCTCCTGCTCTGCCCCTGACACTTCCAACACCTCCAGCTCCTTACCACACACCTGTGTGGTGTGTTGCGGCTGGAGGAAAGCAAGTGTCAGATTCAAGCCTGTGTCAGAGGTGGATCTCTGCTGCTAGAGCCACTGTTCCTTCCTCTGGAGCCTAATCTCCACCCAGTCATCACAATGGCTGCTTCCCATTCCTCACCTGTCACCACACACCCCACGCCTCCACCCAGACCCGTCTCAGAGAATGACTTCCACATACCCCAGAGCCTGTCTTCCCACCCTCCAGCACCTGGCTCCACAGGGCATGCCCTCCCTTCCCCTGCCAAGGGTGAAGGAGCTGTGCTCCAGTTAAAGGCCTGTCCTCTGCTTGGGCACAGGACACAGGACACTCCCCTCTGGTCTACCCAAATTACCCCTTGGTAATTTACCCCCTCTCCCTCCTCTTCCTCTCTCTTTCTTTCTTTCTCTCTCATATCACAATTATTTCTTTCATATAAAAAATAAAACGAGATGAAGTAGGATTTCCCTCCTTATTCCCCTATGACCCACCACCCCACTTCATACTCCTGTGTAACAGTTTGGAAAGTGGTAATGCTGACCCCACTACCCTGTGCCCATTGAGTTGCTTGTGCTCTCTACTGTCCTGACTCTTTGAGAGCTTTTCACACAGTCATGCATTCCTCCCTCCTGACATACTTTCTCCCCTTCATCCCAAGCTATTCTGTGGTATCCGCAGCCTCTTTCTCCTAGTTATGACAACTCAGTCACCATACGCTAAAATATCTAAAGCATACTTGCTATGACTGCTATAACAAAAACTTAAAAACATAACAAAACAAGAGTTTACAAGGCAGTAGAGAACCTGGAGCCCTCATACACTGCTGCTAAAGAGTGAAATGGTCCAGCCTCTATGGAACACAGGAATCAGAGAGCTAGGTGCAGGCTTACTATATGATCCAGCATTCTTCCCCAAGGTGTACTTCCAAAAGATCTGAAGATGGGTATTTAAATAAATCCTTAGATATACATACATAGCAGTTCTATCACAAAAGCGAAAGATGGAAACAGCCCCCTCGATGGATGAATATACACAACACGATGCCATCCATGATGTGAAGTATTACTCACCTATGAAAAGGCTACTTGCTAGCACACATGCCACAACGTAGATGAACTCTGATAACCTTACACTGTCAAGAGAAGCCAGACACAAAATGTTACCTGCTGCACAATTCCACTTACATAGAATATCCAGAATAAGTAAATCCATAGAGACAAGGTTGATCCATGGCTTCCAGAGGCTTGGGTGGTGATGACTCACTTAGTATTTCCTGGGTATGGAATTTCCTTTTGGATAATGAAAATGTCTTGGAGCAACAGAGCAGTGATGGCTGTGGATCACTACGCATGCGTGAGGAGGTCATGGAGGTTATACACATTCAAATGGTGCACGTTATGCTATGTGAATCTTACCCAGGAATAGTAATGAAAGAATCTTGCACAACTTCTTTCTTTTTCTCCTATTCCAAATTTAATCTGCAGAAGAGCACTCTGGCTTTCCTTCCTGAACTCACCCAATCCCGAGCAGGTCTCAGCATCTCAGTGTGATACCTGGGCCTGGGTCCCTGGATTCTCACATGGACTTCCACATCACTCAGCCTCCTGAGGAGGAGCCCTCAGCCCAGGCAGGCTGGCGGTGGGGCCCCTTGGCTAATGGAGCCCTGCAAGTGTTTCTAACTATCTTAGCCAAAGTTTTGACAGGGGCCCAGGAGGCTCCAGAGGACCCAGTGTCCTGGACTCGCTCACGCCCTCTTCAAACTCCTCTCTTAGTCTCTACTTCATCCAGAGAGCAGCAAGACCACGCACACTGCAAGTAGCACAGGACCCTGGTCCTTGTGCAAGCCCCAGCAAGGGTTCTTTTCCTTCTCTGGTCCTTCCCCCCATAGAACTCTTCTAATATAATTGCAAAAAAAGTGTTCTTTGCCTCCCCCATAAGCTTCCTAAAGAGAAATACTTTTGTCTGCTTTGTTCCCTGAGGTAGTATAGGTTTGTAAATTAGTGCCCTGTACACAGGAGGTATTCAGTAATACTTAGTGAGGCTCAAAATATTCCAAGCATATTCACCAAATTACCCATAGTAATTGTCAAGAAATTAGAAAGGTGAATTAGATTACAGACAGATTCAAAGATGCTTCATCAATGAGCAGATAAAATACGGTACACATACACCATGAAATGCTCTATGAAATTCAGACTTTAAAAAGGCAGAAGTCTTGTTATTTGCAGCAGAATGCATGAATGTGGAGAAGAGCAGGCTAAGTGTGCTCAGCCCCTTATTACACGCGGGATCAAAAGACGTCGAACCCACAGAAATGCGGAGTCCTGTGGTGGCTTCCAGGGGCTGAGCTTTAGTGGGAAAGGGACAGGAGGGGAGCTCACAGGCCACAAAATTTCATCTAGGCTGAAGGAACTCCTTTCAGAGATCCTTTGCCCGCTTGGTGACCGCTGCTGCTGATAGCACACTGCACCTAACATGGGGGAGACTTGAAGTTGTTTTCACTGCAGAAAAATAAGTACATGAGATGATGGACAGGCCAGGGAGCTGAGTGGAATCACTCCACAGCGCAAGCATGTGTCAGAGCATCAAATCATACCCCACAAATATGTCAAATTACCACCTGCTGCTGTAAAAATTCTCAATTCTTTCTGCTAAAAAGCACAAAGTATCACAATATGTCAGTGTCTAGGCAGTACTACAATATGTTAATTCTTGTCAATTCTGGATATTCTTTAGGTGGTGCTTGCAGTAATTTTCTGTGCTGCTTAAATTTCTCAAAATTTAAAGCAACTGGGGAAAAGCTATGAGTTCTATAGCAAACCACTCCTTTGTTCTTCCAAAGGAACCAAACTAGCCTTTTTAGAGTTCCAGCAAAAATGTCTTCTCTTGACCAAATGCAGCCCTTTGCCAATTGCCTCATCCACCTCCTCTCACTGGACCACAGGAGCTAGCAGGGCAGGGATACGGGACCAGGACACAGTACTGACTTCCCTAACCTGCTCGGCTCACAGACCACGCTGGGACACAGCTAGCACAATCGCTGAAGTTACCGCCGGGGCCCACACGGTGGCGCGCACGGACGAGCGTCCCGAATATGGACCGGAGCTGGCACGCGGCAGCTGAGGACTCGCGCTTCAAAATGGGCCTGCGATGGTGCGCAAGCTGCTGCAGTCCGCGGCTTAGCTACGCGCATT
This sequence comes from Ctenomys sociabilis, assembly GCA_004027165.1. NCBI lineage: Eukaryota > Metazoa > Chordata > Mammalia > Rodentia > Ctenomyidae > Ctenomys > Ctenomys sociabilis. Next base: position 48,646 of record PVKA01001875.1, on the reverse strand, counting down.
TAAGGCGGGAGCGTCCAAGAAAGGCCCTCTGCGCACTCCCTGAACGTCCCCATCCCCAAAATATCCCGATGTCGCAGAGTTCTACCGTCTCTAGGCAGAGTAAAAAGTGTACTAATTTTGGAAAGTAAAGCTCAGTGTGTACATAGATTTCCTTGTCAAACATTTTATAGCAAAACAAAGGTTGTACTGCCAAGAATTACAAAACTAGAGAGGAAATGAAAATCTGTTATTTTCATAACAAGGTCTTTAAACTTAGCCAAAAAATTTTGAGTTCTAAAACAGCTCAAGCCCCCAAATGGTAGTTTACATAGAGATTTACTAACTTTGGGCATTCGCCACTGTGGGCTGTAACCCAACCAAAGTTGGAACAGAATAATTTTAAGCCATACTGGGAACCATCAGATAACATTTCCAATACTGTGATTGATGAAGACCCAATATACTGTATGCAACATACGATATGCTGGGCAGGTAGCCTAAGTGGTTCTTTCTCATTGCAAAAGGACACTGCTCACACATACATAATACTATATATATAGATACATATACAAAATAAAATATGACGGTTTTATTTTCTGCCTTACTTTGCCTCACTTCTCTAATTAAATAACTTACTTCTGAAATTACCATGGCAATGTCTTGTGTATATATTTGTAGACCTTTTAAAGTATGATTTCATTTTTTCATCTTGGGAGGTTGCTTACAGATTGTTCTAAATAATCTTCTGTTTGTTTAACAGTTTTATGATAGAAAGGTCCAGACAGTCACGCTCTTTGGCGACTGGAGAGCAAGTGCTCTGCATTGAACACCTTGTAATTGTGTAAGTCCACCCAAGGTTCAGCGGCACTTGAGGGCGTGGTCCGGAAGGCAGTGCTGTGCACTCCTGAGGGCTGGAGCCTGAAGCAGAGCGTTATGTCCCTGGCGGCCGAAGGCTGGAAGGCACGGAGGGACCACACAGATCTCGCCCCCACCCCCAGTGTGAGATGAGCTTACTTCTACAAGTGCTCCTGCCATCAGGGGTCTGCCTCACCTGCCCCATCAGAGGCCAAATAAATGGGGCTGCCCGGTCTGGGATTTTAAAGCTCCAAAGATGTGAGCTAGATTCGTCTCTCTCATTTCATAATAATCCTGCAGCTAGTAAATTTGTGATAGCGACAGAGAGCTGATTAATACAATATTTCACAGAATGCTGCTAACAACACAGAAGTCCCTCAGGCCCTCAGTGAATATCTAAAACCACCAACAGGACCAAATATTAATATATTTTTCCTTTACTGCACATTCATACCTATTACAAACTTTAATTTTTAAATTAACACAGTATGAGATCAATGGCAATACTACTACTAACAAAATAGATTATAACAAAATACTGCGGTAAAAGTTATTTAAAAATTATGGATTGTTGATTTCTGGAATTTTCCATTTACTGCTTTCTGCCCAAGGTTGGTTACGGGTAACTGAACCCATAGACAGCTACACTGCTGATAAAGGGAGACTGCTGTTCTTTTACAATGCCTAGTACCTGTCAGGCTGCAAGGCTTTACATGGTTCCATTAGTGATTACAATCGCCTTAAGGGAGAACTACGATTTGTCCTCCCAACTGCAGAGGACAAGGCTGAGATGCAGAGGTGCTGAGCACCCTCAAGGTCATGAGCTAGAAAGGGCACTGTGCTGCTGAGACGCAGGCTCAGGTGTCCGGGGCAAAAGTTCATGGTCCCCAGTACCACGCTGGATGGATGATGCCGTAAGCAGCTCTACCTCCCTGCAAACGGGCATTTGGAGTATTTACTATTTAACAAGACCTGGATGAACCAGCAGATGAATACATACCAATCTTGCTTGAAAGCACATCTCTAGAAGTAGGCCAGACTACACAGGTTTTCAAAAAGTTGGCAGACAATGCCAAACTGACCTCCACAGCAGCTTCATCTACCTATACTCCTCCTAAATACTATCACTTTTCCATTGACAGGCTGATAAGCTACATGAGCGTCACCACGCTACCTGGTATGCTAAGTTGCATAGCTCCACTCACTTGTGAGTTTTGAGCAGTATTTCTAATACTTAGTCATCTCACTGGTCTGTCAGTTTGCTTTCAAACCCTTAGACCCATTACTCTACTGAGCGGTCCTCTCTTTTGGATTTGCAGCAGTTCTCTTCTGCACATGACTGGCCTTCTAGGGAATATGCAGGAAGCTGGCCTGAATCCCTAGCCAGGACTGGAGCTGCAGCTCCATAATGCCAATGGTCTCTGGGGTAGGTCCAGAGGAAAGAACCTTGTCTAGAACTCGCGAAATCATAGTTGCTTCTCCAATGCAAAAATCACCCAACAAAATTTATCGAGGCTCTGACTCATGACCTGCCCATCTGGCAGGGTATTATTAAAGGACTCAACATGATATGCCAGGAAGGCAAGCCAGATGGTCTCCCAAAACACCTCAGAGAACATGTGGAATCAGGCTGGTCTGGGTTTGAATTCCGAAGCCATCATCTGTTTTGCTGATGGAGTCATTGATAACCTTTACCTATCACCAACCTCCATAGAACAAGAGTAAAAAAAAAAAAAAAACTAACATGAGACATAAAAATCCAGCAAAATGCCTGTAAGTACTGACTAGACTCTGCCACATAACATGTAACCAACTATGGTACTAAGTGATAACATCACCACAACTATTAACAGTATTAAGGTACTCTTGGTGGTGGTGGTTGAGGATAGTAGAAGTCTTGATTACCAAGTGTAACTGACATGGCAAGCATTGCTAACTTAGCTATGGATGACAAAAGCCCTTCATACCTACCTCAACCTATCCGGTGGGTAGGTGGTCTGTCTTCCCTCTCTGCCCCTGATTCTCTTTCCACATCCAGGTGTCTCAGCTGTGCTCAGAGCCCTAGTCTGGCAGGCTCATACCTTACGGTGTTGGCACCAGATTCAATTGCTGTCCTTTGACAGGTTCTTCCACCAGCACTCTGCATCCGAGACAATACAGTCTGTTCTCCCGTGGTTCTTCAAACGGTGTGTAGGTCCGTCTGACATGGGCTCTAGAATGGAGCTAGCCTGAGATCTCCACTTTCTATCTGTGTGGACCCTATAATCCAGGGGTGGTGTCACAATGCGCCTGTCATCTTCCCACCCCAGGGGCATCCAACTCACTTTGGACCGCTCAGTTCCTGCACTCAGCCTGCAAATCCACCTCTGTCCCTTCCATGTCACTTTTATTATAGGACATATGAAATTATTTCAGGGAAATCACAATGTCCATCATTTTAGAATATCTTTTCCTCTTCTCATTTTATAAGAGCCTGAATTCTCCAGGTCTAGATAGCTCCTGAGGGGCCCACCCCTTTCTACTTGCAAACAAGGCAGCAGAAGGTGAAAGAGGTGAAGACCCGTGTCCGTGACTCACTTCAGAGTGAAGTTAGATCCTGAGCAGAATGGAATAAAACATGTCACTTTCTTTGCTAAAACTTTTAGTCTTTGCTAAAACTCAATTTTAGTCATTTTTCTGTGTCTATCATAGACATCGGCTATCCACATGCAATGAACAATTAAGGCAGATGAAATCATACAATGGCTTTAAGTATCTTCTCGGTGTTTTGGTGGCAGCATGCATTATGAACAAAATACATTCCTAACTTTGAGATGACTCAAGTTTGTCAAATAACAGGATGAAGAAAATTTAAGATTACAATTCTTCCTCTCATCCCTGCTGTTAGTTATCCCAGTTCACGGGGTGTTTGGAAGCAACTGACTCTCTAGGCTGCTTTCATAATCCCTTTGAAATTCTTGGATATTGAGAGGCCAACTTGTTGGTGTTCAATAACACACAAGATTGTGTATTTCCCTTGGTGCTGCAAAAATACCTAAGCATTTGGACTTTGACAGAAAAAGAAGAGAAAGCATTACTGAATTGTTCATGCAAAGGCAGACATGATGTGTTTATAGAGCAGAAAAAGGAAAAATGGAGGCTGTATTCATTTCCTACTGCTAAACTTCTTGGGACTCAGTGGCATTATGGTGATCTGAGGGTGTGAGGGCTCAGTCACCTCATGGTTCCCACAGTTACTCTCAGATGGCTGAGTATCAGGGGCACACTGTTTGTATGGATGCTCTGCATGTGTCCGAGGGACCAGGCACAGTCTGGTTCAATGCCAATCGGGTGGCAGAGAAGAAGGCAAACCCCACTCTTCTGCTCTTCCGCCCTGTGAGTCTGGAGATGAATTCCAGGACTGGCCTGCCGTGTCTGTCACTGTGATCAAATTTGGGGCAAGGCCCGACTACGTCTTGCTGTATACAAATGAATTTTTGTTTACACAGCTGGCTGCATTAAAGTGCAGCTCTGTTTAAAGTCTGCAAACCTCACATTGAACTCCAATGCCTTACACTTGGAATTTTCAATTGCATACTGGACTCATTTGTTAAATACAATGGTCTCTTTGGTTGAAATAGAATTGATCTCCAACCGTACTTGACTAAGTGATTAAACCTGGACTGCTTTTATCAAAAGTTAGAGACAAGAGACAGGAGACGAGGCAGAGGGAGAGGGACTGGGACAGGAGAGGGACAGGGAGAGGGAGAAGATACGCTGGACAGAGAAAGGCTGAGCAATGGTCACTAAGTTAGGAAGAAGTTCTTAGAAGTAACAAATGTTTGAGGAGATAAGGATATGCTTAACCTGATTAAAACACTATAAAATGCAGTATACATGTGTCAAAATAGCACTTAGGGCTTGGAGAGATAGCTCAATGGTCTAAGAGACTGTTTTGCAAACCCAAGGACCCAGGGTCAGTCCCTGGTACCACATGTTGTTCTGAGATCCTGTACCAAATAGATAAAAGATTAAAAAACAAACAAACAAACAAAAAAAAAAACAGCACATGGAACTCCATATAACTTGTGTTTTAAATGTAAAATTTAAAGATCAATTTAACTAATTAAAATTTTAATTAAAATGACAACAAAGCCTCTTTTTCCTGGTCAGGAGTCTTCACTTCATCAAAACTATGTCTTCCAAACAGTGGAATCATTTGAGCTTGAAGGAATGTTTTCAGAAAGAAATTCAATGAAAAGGGAAAATGTTTCATGTTAGGGTCTCAATACCTTGCGATTTAATAAAAAAAAAATTAGAAAAGAAAAAGGTAGAGGAAAGAGATGGGAGAAAATATAAATGAGCAAAAAAATACAAGGTAAACTACAAGTTTAAAATAGCATGTTGGCACTCAGCGGTACAACGATGTTTAGAAAGATGTTCCCACAGGATTTTGCAAATAGCAATACATCTCCCTGCTTTTGGAGTCCCAGGTCTAGATATAAAGCCTAAGATATCATTCCTCTGAGTTAATAGCCAAAATGGTCGAAGAATTTAAAACAAGAAAAGGGAAACAGAATTGAGAAGACAAAAGAACTGGAGTCTGGGTTCTCGATGCAATTTTGAGGTACGTTCTCGAGTAGAACACAATTGTTCCATTTTGATTGAATTTCCAAAGAAGAATGGCACATGCCTTTCACAGGGCCAGAGTGAAGGCAGGCAGGACAATGCACGGTAAGTACAAAGAATGTAAAAGTGGATCGAACAGCGGCGGTGTGGTGGTGCACACCTGTGATCCCAGCCCTGGGGAGGCTGAAAACAGAAGGATCACTACGAGTCCCAGCTTCGTAATGAGACCCTGTACCAAATACATAAAAATAAAAGTGGATCAATGTGACATGAGCTAATTATAATACTAACTCCATTAGAGAAAAAGTAATTTCATTTGTATTTCCAGTGTTACTAAGGATATAGGTGAGTTCTATAACACAGCATGAAGTCGACTGAAAACAATAAAAGCAGGAATCATATCACTGTGCTCCCCAGAAGTAAAATAATCTTGCAGTGTCTGTACTAAAAGCTGTAGATTAGCTCTAATAATTAGGATAGCAGCATGAATGTCTATAATTTTCTTGGGGAACATTAAGAGAAGAAAATGAAAGGTTACTGTGTGCTTTTAAAGGATTCACAGGGCTAACAGAAGTTAGCATTGCATCAAAGTACCAACAACCTCAAAATAGTAAGAACTTTAAAATGCATCTATAGAAACTAATCAGTGTTGTTTAGTTGTTTTTTAAATGAGTTTCAATGACTGGAGAACATTCCATTTCCCAAGACAACAATTTTGTAGAATGTAATTACCTGTAAATCTGTTGAGTCTCAAATACAAATAAACCCAGCACCAAATGGACTGTTAAGCCATGTGCTAATGGCTTTCTCACTTAGGCATTACAGCATTAATTCCAAGAGGACACCGTTCTAGAATGGACAGCTCCAGGGATGAAGATCAGAGCCGAGAAAGCGATGAGAGGGGCTGGTCGGCCGCCTCCTCAGCTTTTCTTCCCCTGCTCAGACCTGTCCAGGCTCCTACAGCTCTTCAGTCAACACAGGTAGCAGAACTCATCTTCTCCCTGGAAGCCATGCTTCTTTTATGAGCCATGCTCTGCTGAGGCAAGTCAGAAACCAGGCTTCTTCCCCGCCACTGCCCCGTATTTAATTGGGCACCAACCAAGCCCTCCATACTCAATTCCTCACTGCTCTTCAGTCATGGCCCTTTCCCTTAATTTCCTCTACCACAGTCTAATTTAGTTTCTTGCCAGCCCTTAACCAACTTAGAGCACAGCTAAGGCTGAGTTCTCTGCCATTTTCCTCCACATCCTTTTCCACTAAGTTACCATCCAAACTCAGAACCTGGAGAAATTACTCCTTTGCTGAAAATCTAATGAGAGCATAATGCCCAACTTGGCCCGGCTCCTTCCTTTCTCTGGACAGCAGTACTTCTGCCACCTCGTGTCATTCATTTACGACTGCAAGTACTGTCACTCTTGGATTACATCGCATGGCTGACAGTGCAACCCTCAGACACGGTCCTGTCTTTCAAACGCTGATGTGAAACTACCTTCTGCGTAAGGTCTTCTCTGCTTGCTCTCTGACGCTTGCTCCGTTCTCAGTGCTACCTCTGTAGTTTGCTCCAAATTTTTACTGCTTATAGCAAGCTGCATCATAAATATGTGCTTCTATGTAAATCACCCATTATTCCTGGGCTTAGAAGGCAGAGTGTTTGTTTACTGCTGTGTCTCTCATGTCTAGCACAGAGCCTAGAAAAGCAGCACACAGAAAATGCAAGAGAAGTGCAAAGCTTGAGTCCCTGAGGAGGGAGAGGCCATCTGTCTCCCCTGGGTGTCAAAGAGGGACAGGTAAAAACACACCAATGTGCATGCACACACACGTGCACACATGTGCACACAAACACAACCGAGATGAAAGGGGAAAGAAGATCACAGAAACAGTAAGAGTCTACAGTGACAGAAAAATGAAAGTGGTTACTGATAATTTTTAAAATAAAACCTGTGATCCAAATTACTTATCCTTGCTCCCCAAGGTATCCTGCCTGAGGCAGCATAGAAGAACATCTTCAGGAGACAATGAACAAAACTTCAAGGGGACTCTTAAACATCTAAACACACTGCCACCAGCTCAGTTGTGTCCCTCCTCCAAATTCATCTGTTCAAGTTCCAACCCAGGACTCGGAATGGCGTCATCTGTGAAGCTGAGTTCCTTGAAGGATGATCAGGTGAAAGCGAGGTTGGTGCTCACGAAGGGAGGGGTCTGCGGGTGAGAGCCTGCTCAGATCCCGTCGGGACAGGGCAGCCCGAGGGCTCACCTGCAAGCAAGGAGGACGGGTCGGAACAGCTCCCTCAGCCCTCAGAGGAACGCGGCCCCACAAGCATCTTAACCCCAGATTCCCAACCCCCAGAATGGTGAGAAAATAAATTTCTGTCATTTAAGCCACATACCCTGCAGCACTTTGTCATACCCATGCACACTAAAGCATGTTTAGGGGGAAGTTAGTAAACAGAAGACAAACCCCGGGTTTTCAAGCACCCACATGGCTGGCGAATAGGAAAGAATCCCGACCATTTTCTCTAGGATTCCTGTGTTCCAGCACAGAGTAATGGACTTACACTCGGGAATAATCCACCTTCAAGATGCTTTCTAGCCTTGACAGCCTTTGGCCATTGAAAAGGACCTTCCGCCCAAAAGGATGTTCAGTCCTAGACAGGGCCAAGGCTACCTTGAGGAGCTTAAAATATGAGACAAATATCACGGGTGACAACTGCATTGAAATAGACATGCAGGGGCAGCGATCAAGGCCAGTACAAACATGGGATGCTGGTATTTCGGTTTCCTTTTCTGTTTTCCCCAACTCCAGATTTACTTCACTGACTGAGGTACAAGTTGAAAGACTTCTGGAGAAAGAAATCCCAGTTCCCACTACACACAGGGTGACAAGGCATGGGATATGCATGAGAAACAACAGAAGAAGAGCCCTAGGGCAGGAATGAAGGGCCCTGAGGAAGACGGTCTAGGTAGAACCTACGTGAAGGGAAGCTTTGGCTCTGGGTACCGCACCGTTCTTCTTGCTGAGTCCTCCGAACACTGCGCTCCACACGGACCACACTAACAGCATACACAAAGCAGGACACACGTAAGGTCAGCAAAGCTGCCTTCCCGTGTCTGCACCACTTCCAAACCTAGCAACACGACTGGGCCACGCCAGGGCGAGGAGTACAGCAGAGACACACTCTGCCATCCCCTTGGAAAGGACGTTATGCACACCCGCTGGCAAGTGCAGCACTACACATACAGGCGAGGCAGAGCAGAGCAGAGAACAGCAGCATCCTGGAGGGGAAAAGCACTGGATCACAGTGGAAGGCCAGCAAGGAGGCAGCAGAGCACGCAGGACAGCATCCAGGCTGAGCAACAGTGCGAGCCCAGCACCACTAATTGGAGTTCCAGAGCACAGCAGTCGGCGTGAGCCCAGGTTCAGGCCACCAGGCTTGGTACAGGCAAAGAGCGGGGCTGCAGGGGTGCATGCAGTTAAGGCTGGAGCAAAAGGCAGGGGTATGGATGAATGAAACGGTTCTAATCTGTTCCAGGAGTACACGAGACAGACCTCGAGCACAGAGCTCTATAGGAACAGCTGACACATATCAAAATGCAGTCTGAGTTCCCTCTGTTGTGAGGGTGGACAGTGCATGGCTCGAGGCAGTGGGTCTCAAATGTACAGGTGTCCTTACTGGCATTCACAGCTGGTGATGTCTGGGGACATTTACCAGGCAAAAGCTCCACATTAAGAATATGTTCTTTAAAGCACATTTCAAAGCACATACTTACAAAGCAACTCCCATGAAAGGCCATAAAGTTCAGGCTCACTGCCAAATGGAAGATGACAGAGAAGTGTGGGTCTGACGATGTCCAAGGGCAGCTGGAGCACTGCCACTAAGCACAACTGATGGGTGCTTCAGAAGCGCCTGGCCCCTAGACCAAGATTCCCAAAGGAAAGCTATATCCCAGGAAGGCCTGTGGCTCCCTGGGAAAGAACATGCAGCCAGGAGTACATGGATTCGAAGATGGATGGATGGATGGATGATGGATGGATGGTGGACTTGGTCTGAGATCCACACGCAGCAGGCAGAAAGGCACAGGAGGAAAGAACAAGGTGGAGTGAGGGCCACCTGCTGCTGCCAGCTGCAGGAGCGGCCTCGCCTCACTTTCTGCTTCCATGTGTCAGCACACAGAGCTTCGGCCACACAGTGGTGCCAAAGCCTAACTTCCCTAAGGTACTGCAGAAGAAGATCGACAGTGTGCTCACAGGCGACATTACTCTCCGTTACTTTGGCATTGCGGGGACAGCACCTGACTCCCCAAATCGGAGGGTGCAGAGGCTTTTGTCGGCTCATAGCTTTGCACATTCCGGCCCGTGCTGGGCAGACCTGAATGTGGAAATGGCATCACAGAAGGACCCACCTCCTCCAACCAGACTCCACCCATGAACACTGGAAGCTTCTGGAAGATATTCTTAATCTAAACCATATACCAATGTCTACAGAAAAATTATAAAGAAATTCACCAAACAGCTACTGGAACCAGTAAATAAATTTAGCAAAGTCATGAGCTACAGAAGAATGTGGAGAAATGAATTGTGTTCCTGCATGAAAGCAAGGAACAACTGACAAACATGAGTACAATAACTTAGGAGACCCTTGAAACACAATTTACGGTAAGCTTACCAAGACTTTCTCAGTATAAGCTAAAAAAATAGTGCAGAAAGAAATTAAAGGTATGAAAGAAAAGAAATAAATGTAGACATATACAATGTTCACAGTTTGGGAAGTGGAAAATATTAAAATATTAAGATTTTGATTTGCCTACTATTGCCTCCCATGTTAAACAAAATCATATTCAAAATTCCAGCAGTACATATAAAATGAAAATAACTTGGAATCGCCAAAACAACTCTGAATGTAAGGAACATGGGTTAAAAGCTTACATAATATGATTTCAAGGCTTACTAAAAAGCTGAAGTAGTGAAAACAGTGCAGTATTGGCATATGATAGCAGACAGATCAATGGACCAGAATAGAGTTAAGAAACAGACCAACACAAACATTGTCAATTGATGGTCTTATAATAGCACCAAAAATTTAATGGAGTGTTGTGAACCCTTTTGAAAACTAGTGCTGGGTGGGCCTGTCTGTTAGCGCAGTTGTTTAAGTGACTAAACAGAAGGGTCAGGCTCAGGTTGCTGTGGTTTGATCCCCAGATCCTCAAGTCATAGTAGAAATGCCCTGAAGGCATCCTGAGCCATAAAAAAAAACCCTTTTGAACTTTTTTTTTAAGTGAAATAAACCAGACCTACATGTGTAAATATCGTATAGTCTTCCTAGCATAAGAACTCAAAAGAAGAAAAACAAATAGAAAGGTATAACACAATTAAAAGGAAAGCGAGAACTTGAGGATTAGACAATGAAAATAGGGTGAGAAGAAAAGCTAGGAAACAGGACAGGGACAAAGCCATGCATTTATACATATAAGATGGGCAAGGCAATGATCCTGAGAACTATCAGCAGGTTGTTGAAACTAGCAGTTACTTGGTGGAATTCTCACCCTGACTAACCATATATGCTGATACCTGTAAACTGAGTGACTGCACTAAAGATAGCAACGTGTATTAGCGGGGCCATGCTTGGAATGCCTGCCATTCTGCTCTTCTAAATATGTACTGCTTTTCATGACATACCGATTATGGCCAGACTGTATCTCAAGTAAGTGTTTTTGTTTTTTGTTTGTTTAAAAAAGAAAAGAAAACTACTGCTGGAATAAATAGCAAAATTGATAAAAGAAATAATCTTTGACCCCTACCTCACATCATGTAAAAGATAACTCAAAATGAATTATACATCCAGAGCTTTGAAGAGCTAATATTTTAAGAAGAAAGTAATAAAGATAATTTTTGTAACATTAAAGTAATGGAAGGTAGTAAGTCTCAATCAAAACTATGCTAACAGAAACAAAATAGATTTTATCAAAATGGAAAACAAGAGGCCAAGAGATAGCTCAGTGGCACAAGTACCTGTCTGGCAAGTGCAAAGCCCTGAGTTTGGTATCAAGTACTACAAAGAGAGAGAGAGAGAGAGAGAGAGAGAGAGAGAGAGAGAGAGAGAGAGAGAGAGAGAGAGAGAGAGAGAAATGGAGAAAGAAAGAAAGAAAGAAAGAAAGAAAGAAAGAAAGAAAGAAAGAAAGAAAGAAAGAAAGAAAGGATGGAAGGGGCCAGGGAGATGGCTCAGTGGAATAAGCACTTCCCTGGCAAGTGCAAGGGCCTGAGTTCAATCCCCAGTTCCACCAAAACGAACAAATAAATAAATAAAAATTTTAAAAAAGAAAACCTTCTGTCCTTCAAGCAACATTAAGAAAATGAATATGAAAAAAAGGGAATAAATGCCACACGCACACACACACACACACACAATGGTCCCAAGACAAACACAGAAATTTAGACTAGATGGTCCACCTTTTATAAAAATTAATTAAAAATGGATCATAGATCTAACTATTAAAAAAAAATCCATAAAATCCTAGAAGATAATCAAGGTGGCCTTGGTTTGGCAATGATCCATGAAAGAAGTCACCGGAAAGACAGACTTCATCAAAACTAAACTCTTCTGCTCTGTGAAAGATGCTAACAAGAGAAGGAAAACCCAAGACACAGATGGGGAAAATTTTTTGCAAAAACAGAATGGATGCAGGATCAATACTCAAAATCCTCTCAAATATCTTAAAATGCAACCATAAGAAACAGCAAACCGATCAACAAATAGGCAAAAGATCTGAACAGACACATTAAAGAAAATGTAAAGATGAAAACCAAGCATATGAAAAGATGCTTTTTGTGCTACGTCTTCAGAGAAGTGCCACTGGAAGCAGTGTGCGTCACCAGACACCTACCACTGTGACTAACCCAGAGCCTTACCAACACCAAATACTCGCCAGGATGTACAGCCGGAAGGCTTATTTATTGTTGGTGGGACTGTTAAATGGCACAGCCACTTGGAAAGACCCGCAGCTTCTTACAAAACAACACTGTTTAGTGCTAACAAAAAGTAACTTATCAATGCCGCAAACATGGCAGCTCCTTAAACACATATAGCTAAAGGGCAGAAGCCAGTCCCAAAGGGGTACTTAACTAAATGATTCCAACAGTGTGACATCTACAGGAAAGGTGGAACTGTGAAGAGAGGACAAAGAGCAAACAGTGCCTGTGAGGGTTCAGGAGGAGGGGAGAAGGAGTGAATGAAACCGAGGAGGCATGCAGGGCAGAGAAGCTATCGAGTACGACACTGCAATGATGGCTATGTGATGTCATACATTTGTCAAAACCCACAGGATGTCCGAACAGTGAGTGAAGCTTTACTAAGCTGTAGACATAAGCTAATAACCCTGCACCAAAATTGCCTTATCAAAGATAACAAATGTAACATAGTAATGCAAGAAGTTAATAGAGGAAATCATCAGAAGATGGAACATTTGGGAACTTTCTGTACTTTCTGTGCAGGTCTTCTGTGAACCTAAAACTGGCTTGGAAAATCAATCCATTGGGCTGGAAGTGTAGCTCAGCAGTAGAGTGCTCGCCTAGCAGTGTGAGGTCCTGCTTCCAATCCTTAGCACTGAAAAAGAAGTCAATGAACAAAAGAAATTAAAAATAGGACTGATGATAAAAATTCAAAAATGAATTCTAATAGCAATTAGAATATGAAAGAAATCAAGTATTTGTAAAAATAAAAGTCTTTAAGAAACAAAGAAATGAACTGCTGGCACCTGTAACAATATGGATCTAGTTTAAAAACATGCTGAGTGAAAAAAGCCAGGCAGAAGAGAGTATACACTACATGGCTCCATTTCGCCAGATCTTAAAACTGGCAAAGTTGTCTCCAGGGGAAAGAACCAGAGTGGTGGGGAAGGGAGCCAAGAGGGGGTTTATTCCAGAGGTGAGTAAGGAAGTAGGCCACCCAGCAGTTTGGGGGGTGAGGGAGACATCAGCTGCCTAGATGAAGGAACCGGTCACATGAACGTCATATTTGCCCAAACTCACCCTACTAGGCACTAAAAATGGGTGTGTTCTGTTGAATCTAAACGATACCATGACACATTTGATATTTCAGAGACAACTGGGTACAACAGAAGTTCTAACCAGAGAGAAAAGGAAGAGCAAGAGTAGAAAAGAGAGGATTAAATATATTACAATGAACTATTAGTAGTAATTGCTTCAGCAAGTAGGATTCTAGATAATTGCTGCTTTCTCTTAAAGACGTTTTTATATTTCCACTCTTCGATATTGAAGATGTGTTCAATAAAAATGTCACATGGAAAAAGCAATAACCCATTGTCCAGATGAGAGGAAAGACCAGCAGGAAACAGAAGTCACTGTGGCACTTTGTCCAGAAGGGGGAGTCGAGAACCTGTGCACAGAGGTAGCGCTGTTTGCAGCCACAGAACGACAGAATTCCTCCGGATTCCACCATAGACAGCAGAGAAGGAGGAAGTTCTGCAGAAGTGTGTGCGGAGGCGGCGCTGGTACATCGGCAGAAGCAGGCTTCTTCGTGACTGAACCGTGAGGCTGAGAAATGGACAGCAAAGCTCTCGCGTCCTTGATTCCTGATCAAAGGACAAATGTTGATTCCCCTCACGAGGGCCCTTCGGGACGGGCACAAGCAGTGGGGGCACTTCTGGGGGAGAAGTTTGATAAGGGATGCACGGGAGCGGCTGCTGTCCCTCGCAGGAAACCCTGTGTGCAGCTTCCTCTGCTGGGGAATGCGAGGTCCGAGGGCTGACGCCGCCCTGGAGCAGGGACGCGCTGTGATTCCACACCGGTTCCCAGAGGCGCGCCTCCGACCTCCAGGCCTTTCCATGTTCCTTTGTAATAAACTCCCGAATTCAAACTCAGCAAGCTGTTTTCACGCACCTTAGAGATCAGTGCGTGGGTAAAGTATTTTAAAATAAACCGAGAACCATTCTTTCTTGTGCTGCAATTAGTCTATACATAAAGATTTTCTTTCAGGTTTTTTTTTAAATAAAATTTCAAAACCATTAACTGGGGCACAAAGTTACTAACCTCTGACCAAACGCAGCTTTGTCCATTTTTCTTAATAATAGAGCAGTAGGATATTCTTCTCTTTAACTGTGAGTCTGTGTTTCTCATTACTGGTTTATCATATAAACTCTGTTTCTAAAGCACAATACTGGGTGTACGTGGCAAGGCCTTGGTTCTCAACCCACACTGCCTTGTGGACGTTTCTCGCCGCTCAGCTCCCCTTTAATTTGGAGGGTGTCATTATCCTCCAAAAGCTACTCCAGCAAATCTATTGCTATTTAGTGCCCTAAGAGCGGGGCACTGCCGGGCTCCCCTGTCTTCCCTCAGGTCCCTGGTAATCAGATTCCCTGGTAATCTCGGTGCCTGCAGACCCTGACTCGGTCACGTGGGAGAAGGCAGCTGACGCCCTGTATTTCTACCACGAGCTCCCACAAGAAGCTCAGGCTGCCTCTTGCTGTGTACTGTAAAACAATTTATGAAAAAAAAAAAAAAGTAAAACAAAATGTCATAACAAAATAAAGTGAGAATAGCAACTGTGTTATTGTCTTTAAAGTAGCTACTCAGAGTACACAATAGGGTCATAAAAAATTCTCCAATCGATATTAACACAAACCTTCCTCTTCAATGAATTGAGACACTTGTAGTAATAACTAGCTTGCGTTCTGTTTTCTGCTTCCCTGCCTTCCTCTCCCCTTTCCTCCATATCCTAGCTCCTTTTTCCTTTTGAACAATCTAGCAGAGCCAAGCAGGAGCTGCAGGATCAGTCCTCACATATGCCCGGGGCCACAGCAGTGTCTTCCTTTCATTTACTCCATTGCCCTCGCCTAAGAGATTTCTTAGGGGGCTCTACATTATATTCTGAGTCCCACTGGTGTGCTTACAGCTTCTGGGCATCTTGCTGGCCTCTGACATTCTCTCAGTTTTGTATTCTTCATTCAGGATGCTTACACACCGACGACTACATTTGCTATTAGCACTTTCAAATGCATAATCACTATATGTTGTACATCACTGTTTTCAGTTTTTTAAAAAAATCTTTTATTTATTTGGTACAGGGTCTTACTACGCAGCACATACTCATGGTGACCTCCTGTCTCAGCCTCTCCAGCGCTGGGATTACAGGTATATGCCACCATGCTCAGTTTCCATGGCCAGCTGGGCGTGGAACCACATGGCATGTGGTACCAGGGATCAAACCCGGGTCCTTGAGCTTGCCAGGCAGGCGCTTACACTGCTGAGCCATCTCCCCAGCCCTAGATCATTATTTTTAAAAACACTTACCTCTTTGAGTTGTCAATTATAAATCTACAAGGGGAATCAAAATATTCCTCTCTCTTCCATACTATTTATAGCTAGACAGATGATAGGTAAAGGTACAATTAGATGTATACATAGATGGTCAAATTTGCACAAGGCAAACACTGGATATAGTCCAGCTCCAGTAGACATAAAACCCAATTCTGGAAAAACAAGAAAAAAATTTAGTACATATTGTATCTAAGCACTTCAAGTATTTAGATCATTCCATAAATTAGTGTCTGTTCCACAAATTTTCCAGATACCTTGTTTCATGTTGTTCTCAACTTTCTCTACTCGTACATCCCATTTTCACATTGCCTCACTCTAATTGAAGAAACTTCGGGATTTTTGCCTCCCCCTTCTGTGGCATGGTGTTCTCTATTTTGAAAATGAACTTGAGTCTGTCATTTGACTACACTGTCACCCAGGGTTACCACTGATGTGAACGGGACTTTGACTCCATGAACTTGCGGGAGTCAGTTCTAAACCTTGGCTCCTCTTTCTTTCCTTTCTACCTTCATTTTTGTAGATCTTAAGTTATTAAACATTATTAACTTTGATCCCCAACCCCCATGCTGTGCTGGCCCCACCACCAGGGCACGCTGCGCTGGTGACCGACTCTGAGCATGGTGGTGCACATCCATAATCCCAGTGCTGGAGAGGCTGAAAACAGGAGGATCACTATGAGTCTGAGCTGCAGAGTGAGACCCTGAACCAAATACATAAAATGAAAAGAATATTATTAACTTTGGTGCTCAAGTACTCTAGATGTTTATAATAGGTTTAAAATTCATAATCATTTCGTTGTTAGTCACTGTCATTTTTCTCTGCAGGAGCAACATATCAAGCTCAACACACCTGTTTATTTCTTACAATCTTCATAGTCTACCGCATATTTCAATGTACCAGCGTCTTCCAAGGCTGCCTATGGTTCACACATGCAGTGAGTGCTCTGACACAGCCCACCCTCCTCTGATACTCTGTCTCTCTCCCCCAGCCCACAGTACAAAGGCATAGTACACTGCAGTGATAGCGTGCACAGTATTTTGTTGCTCCCACACTGCACAGTACAGAATCACGAGGCACAGCAACCACTGTCGGGCCTGCATGCCTACTGTGAGTCTTAGCTCCAGCTGCTAACACAAAGGATTGTTGACTGGGTAGCTTTAAAAACAAGCATTTATTTTTTATAGTTATAGAAGTAAAGAAGTCCAAAATCAATCCACCGTTGGAACCAGCATCTGGTAGGGACACTTTATAGTTTACAAACCTGGCCTAAACATACTTCTAGGTAAGGCTCCCTAGAAAAAAAAAGTTAGAAATATTTCAGTTTGTACTGCCTGCTGTAGCTTGGACTGTGAACATCCCGCTAAGGTCCACACACTAAAGGCTTGGTCACCAGCCTACGGTACTATTGAGAGGCTGTGAGACCTTTAGAAGGTGACGCCTACTGGAAAGAAGTTACGTCACTGGAAGGTGCTTCAAGGAGCTCCAGGAACCCCACCACTTCCCACTTCTCTTCCTTGATTCTCAGACACTATGACACGCTGTGCCGCCACGAGCCCAGAGTGACAGGGCCAAGTGACTATGAACTGAAACCTCCAGGACCGGAAACCACTATAGACCTTTCTTCCTTTTAACTTATTTTTGGCATCTGCTACAGCACTGGAAAGCTGACAAACACACCACCTTCAGCAACATCACCTTGAGACGCAGCACCTTTCTGCACTCACTGTATTCACAGTGTCTTATTCGGCCTGCTCCCATTGCAATCATATACAACCTGACCCTGGTCACACCCTACTGCCTTCTTAAAATGAGAAAAGCAAACCTATGAACCCGAGGAGGGGAAAACAAAAGGTGAGAAAACCCCAAGGGATGGAAGCTAATCCTCCCTTCTCCTAAAGTTCTTAGCTAGTGGCACATACACAGAGGGCATGCGGCAAACCCTCCTTCGGGCCAAGCATCAAGACACAAAGCTCAGGGTGGAAGGAGCAGAGACGTGGTAGGAGATGGTGCTTCCACACAGGTCAGTTCTAAGTCAGAGGGAGACTTTCAGAGCAGGGTGGAAGAGGCCCAGAATGAATGGGATACCTTGGCCAGGGAGAAACAGTCTCACTCCCTTCTGTACCTCCGAAGCTGGAAGCTGCCTTGTGTACCCTCCCAAGATTGCTGGGAGAGGGGACATCTCTCTGACAAGGCTGAGCCAGGCCCTGGGGGACTCTGAGCTCTATCTCACTGGGCCACCCCTTAGAAGCCCATGGCATTTGCAAATTGCAGATTATCCCTGCTCGGGGCCCCTAAGGCAGGGAGGAGGGAGCCTGTGTGGTGTGCGGCCCTCCCCAAGGAGCCAGACTCAGGAGCTATGCTCCAGCAGAGAGGAGCCCAGCAACTCAAAGTATTCAAATCACACCCCCTACAGCTTATTTCTTACCATTCCTGCCTGGGAAGTCTTTTCTTACAGCTAAGCTCTGCCAAAAAGGAACTAAGCAATGAATTTTTTTTTTTTTAACTTAAAATGAGTCCTTAAGAGTGAACCCAAGTACTTTAGAAAACTCCCCTTTTATGCTTCATCATCTTTAATAAGTACATCTGCTTTTGTATCTGTGCCCTCCAATGTTTCCTCTGGATTTTCAGGTTAGGTGCCCTTTGTGACTGTTCTTCCTTCCCAACTCTGACTTCCAATTCTGGGCCATGTGACACTCGCATACCCTTTCCACAGGTTATGCAAGACGCTATTTCTACCATGTGCCCTACCAGAGCTCTGTTCTGTACACCTGACATACTTAGGTATGTGACAGCACCTATTTAAATGCTCCACGGAGCTCCACAAACCGCCTGCCACACGCAGGTCGGCAGCAGATCCCGTCCGTTGCAGGCAACAGGCACAAAGCAGAAGCTGCACCGTGGGTTCTATGGACGCAGGTCTCCCCTCGCTTTTGCCTGCATCTGTCTCCAGCACAGGACCACTTGCTTATTGCCCACGTACACCGTGCACTCTGCACAGCACCTCTCCAGCCGGCAGGGCTGCTCTGCACCAGGATTTACACAACAGCAATGGCTGCCGTCTGGAGTTTGTTGCTGCACATTACCTCAGACCCCAGCCAAGGTTTCCTCCATGTCCTCCTCCATTAACTGCCCCAAACTCATGCCTGACTCTCTCATACACAGAATCTAAATAGCAAAAAAAGAGCGGCACCTGAGCACCCTCAATTATTCCTTTATGAGAATTGTTACATAATCTCCATGGCTCAGCATCTCCATTTTTTTCCCTGCAAATTTTCCTTTTATGGGACTACAGATGGATTCTGACTTGGGATGGTTTGACGAACGATCATTTGGCTTTATGATGGCACAAAAGTGCAACACGTTCAGCAGAGCTGTACTTCAAATTCTGAATGCTGCTTTTTCCTCACACTAGTGATGAACGGTGCAATCTTCTTGTCAAGCTCCCAGTTGTTCACCTGATTGTGCGGGTCAGTCACTGGCCCTACCACAGGCCGTGGACCTATGCTAGGGTGTCTCACAGGTCAGGGGCAGTAAGTGCATTTTCAACTTACAGTATTTCAGCTTAGGACAGGTTTACCAGGATGTGACCTCAGCATGTGTCAAGAAACATCTGGATCTGAAATGAAATTAATACAACCACAGGTTTTTTTTTTTTTTTTTTGCCTTTATCAGTGAATATATATCAGTTTTCCTGTCTAGCCTGTTTTCATCACTTCAGTCTTTTATTGTGGCTGATACGAACTCCTCCTGAGCCATGACTTACTTTATAACTCTGCCACAACTGAGGGAAGAACAGTTGGGGCACGAAGGGCCTCCTCTCCATGCCCACAAGGTCTCTGCCACACTGTCCCAGCCAAGTTGCCTACCAATATCCTCATCGCGTCCTACGTCAGTTTGCTCTCCAATAAGTACATCATATAGTTGCTCCCCAAGACCTCAGCACCTTCAAAGTAGGAGCCTGGGTTACCAAGAAACCTAATTCCTAAGAGACAGGAGAAATTTGTGCAATTATTCCATCTAATTTAAGACATATTCACACTTACAAACACATCCCTTAGCCAACTCAAACAGACACTTCTGCCTCCGCTGAGGCCCAGACTTAGCAGAAAATAATATGAACTAAATTTTATCTCTTGTCTCTAGGAGCAGGACCTGAATCGCTCCCTTTCCAAATTTCTGAGCCCTCCTCTGGTCTCCCTCACGGACCCCTGCGTATGTGCAACAAATACTTCATGGCGAGGCTCCCCCACAGGCAAGCTGAGGGGTGTCAGCTGCCCTGTATTGCACCCACTTCCTCCAACAGGTAGTCCACATATTACTTTCCAAGCAGAAAAAAAAAGCTCTACACTTGAATTCCAAACAAGTTTATAAATGAAAACAGCCAAGAAGACCCAAGATATAAACAGTATCCCAGGGAAAAACAAAGACATAGCAACCTTTCTAAACTTAGAAGGGAAATAATATGTTCAGTATTACTCAGCTGTTACTTCTATTTTAGAATGTCTTTAACATAATTTTGTTACAGATATATTAGTGCTCAAGGAAAATTGCTGAATGAATAAACGGGTGAGGAATAAAAACGGAAAAAAAAAGAGGAGGACGTGAATGAGAAAAGATCTGGAGATTAAATTGAATTAGTTTGATTTGCAGTCGCTGGTTGAAAAATCCAAGCCAGCTTCATCCATACTTAAGACTTCTTGTAGTTTAGAAAATGTGGATTTAAAGCAACAGTGTTTTGATGACTCATACAAATCTTAGAAACCAACAAAGTTCCAAATATGACATTTGTAACTACACCCCTAAGATAACAAATGCATTATAAAACCTAGAAGAAATAATAGCATTAAATCCTAACTTTACACACTTTGTCATGCTTTATGTTCAATTACAAAACCATAATGCTTTTGTTAATTTTTAGCATTGAAGTGAGATAAGTAAAGAATAAATTACTGCCAGTATTTACATTCAGATGTTCCTTTAGTGTTCGCAAATTCCACAAGGAAAACACTTCTGTCTTTAGTGTCTCTGCTGTACATCCAGGGACACCTCTCAGATCACAGTGACATCTCAGAACACTGAATTATATATTTCTATTCAAACATTTTTGAAATGGAAAAAATTAGAGAACTAAAATAAGTTTAATTTTCTTTTAAACTACGTAAGGCAGATAAAGGCAAGGTGGGGGAAGACCTGCATTGCTTGAAATTCTGCTCTCCTTAGATGGAAGGTGGCTTTGAAGAAAAGAATACTCCATACAATTACTCTTGAAAAAGCCAGCTTCAACTTCAGTAGGCACAGACTGACACCTTTTTCAATATTTTTTTTAAATGGAGTTTTCTGCTATTTAATGTCATATAAGGTAAGGATTTAATAGCTTCTACTGCAGACTTATCAAGCATCACTTGATTATGCTCCTACTGGCGGGTTTTAAAAAGTTTTTCTGCATGGGTTCACAACCTTTTTATTTTATCAGACTTTGGAAGCTTTTTTTTATGAGAAAACTAAGTGAATGTCAGTTTAAAAATCACCAATATTATCATTTATTATTTTATATTCTCCCCACATATACAACACACACACACACGCACCCCAAAGTAATTTATAAAAGTGGTGTTCTGGGAGTTGACTGAGACATTACAAAATTCAATAACAACCCTTAAGAGACTGTAACATAGATTTCTAAGCATCCATCATATCTTCTCTGTCTGATTATCTCTGGATGCTGGCTGGTCATATAGCAGTCCAGTGAAAGTTTGCATGTGTCAGCCTCCCTTGCAGCTAGGCATGGCATTAACCTCAGGTTTTTTTAATTTATGTTTTATTTTATTGAAGTACAAATGTCAATGAGACAGTTTTAAGACACCTTAACAGGACGGATTCGATAAATTAATATATTGCAAACTGTTTTCATAATGTTTTGGTATCATACAAAGTGCATACATGATATTATGCTTACAGACATTATTATAGCAAATGTCTCTTATCAGTAAATTAAGAGAGTGTAGCTGTTTATGTATCTTATTTTTTGTACCTGAATTATATCAAAGATTCAACAATTAATACTTTCTACCTTGTTATTTTCCTAGTGGTTGTCCATAGTACTAGAAGCTGACATAATATCCTGCCAGCCACCATTAGTGCAAATCTTGCCTCTCATAGAATTACGTAGAAGCACGGCATATCTATCCTAATTGTACTGTCTATACACACACATCATGGTTCTTCCTTTTTTTTTTTTTTTTTTTTTTTGATGGGACTGGGGATTGAACTCAGGCCCTTGTGCTTGCCAGGGAAGCACTTATTCTACTGAGCCATCTCCCGCCGCTTCTTCCTTTCTATACCCCTTCCTTTGTCTATACTTGTCAAAGATGGGCACTCCGTTGTCATTCAACCAATTTAGGTGCCTGAACTCGACGACACAATCCAACACAGTCCAGCATTCCACAACAATAGTGAGTTATCTGAAGTTGTCGACCATAACCATTTACAGCTCAATTTATTATTATGGCCCCACGTTATATAACTCATTTTTATACTTTTCTGCTGGATGGTTAAGACCAAGATAGATCAAGACCTATATACCAAAAAATGTAGCTTTTGATTGTGATGAGGTCAGTGAAGTCCCCTCAGGGTTTATTTTGTAATCCTGTACCTTATTCTGTAGATCCTCTGTCTGTGTCATCCATGTGGATGAGTCACGGCTCTGTGAGAAAGTTTTCTCTCCATGTGACTCTCCCCAGGCACACTATAGAACTTCGATCTCTTTCCTCTGTGGTTCCATAATCTCCTTGTTCAAAATTTGGGGCACAACTGAGTTTCATGATGTTGCAGTACAAATTCTCCTATGCCCTGAGTCTTCGCTGACCTTGAAAGGCTAGGCCCAAAATGTTGGCTGGCCTTGTGGCTCTTCTATTTCTCCAATTTCGATCTGTGAACTTAGGTTGTTAACCAGAACCTCAGTTTTAGACAACAGGATGTACAGACATGTGATGGCGCTATTTCTAGGATTTTTTTTTTTTTTTTTTTTTTTTTTTTTTTGCGGTTCTGGTGATTTAACTCAGGACCTTGCACTTGCCAGGGAAGCGCTTATTCCACTGAGCTATCTCCTGGGCCCTAGAATGTATTCTAAAAGGAGGGGAATTCCTCTTCTCATCCTTTCTCTATCCTCCTGTTGAGAAAGTTTACTGGCCTCTGAGGAAAAGAAAAATGTACTATAGAGGCCAGAGTGGCAACTGAAGGGATCCCAGGTGACAGTGGAGACTTCACATAAACCTAGGAGCTGAACTTTCATGTAAAAGTGAAACAACCTAGCAGTACTATTTCAGGAGCTCTATTGCATGCAGTGAAAAATTATAGCTAGTGCACAAAGATATAACAGATGAGGAAATGGTTAGACATAAGCCCAGACTTCCTAATCTCAGAAAATTTGATGTTTCTTCAATTTAGGCAGTCAGTCTTACAAAAGCTGATAAAACTTTAAAAATATTGTTGCTGTATTTTTTTTTTAAATCTTAATATTTTGCTATAGCTGTGGTCCAATGAGACCTTTATTATTCCTTATTATTATTGTGTGTATCTTGAATGTTCCTCAGAGTTCCTCATGTTTAAGACTGGGTCCCAGGCCTGTGGTGCTCCTGGGAGGTGGCAGAACATTTACGAGGCAGAGTTTAGCCCAGGAGGGTCTTTGGGACTCTGGTCCACCCTAGTTTGTTTCCCGACTGCTGTGAGGTGAAGCAGCTTGCAAGCTCCCGCCATCACACTGCGCCACAGAGGGCACAAAGCACCAGGGCCAAGCATCCATGGGCCCACACTCCCCAAGCTGCTTAGGAGCCTAAACAGTCCTTCCACTTAGGTTAATTATTTCAGTCGTTTTGTTACAGTGACAGAAAGCTAACAATATTTACATTATTTCTAATGAAACAGAAAATAATTATCAGGTGCAGAGAACCTTTCTAATGGGAACTTTCTCTTTCTCTTATCTATTTTCTTCATGAGTCATTTGTGTGTGTGTGTTTGTGTGTGTCTTTGCATGCACCCACATATAGGAAGCACAGAAAGGTATGTAGGATGCAAAAGGCCAATAAATGGATACTCTGGCATCCAACAGATTTTACCCATCCTGCCCTGACCCCAGGTGCACTGAGCCAGCCACCCAGACCCAGCGTGGTGGCACTTGCCTGTAATCCCAGCACTGGGGAGCTGCAAACAGGAGGAGCACAACGAGTCCAAGCTGCCCAGCGAGACCCTGTACCAAATACATTTAAAAAAGTAAGATTTTATTTGGAACTGGGCAAAAATAGCCATTCAGATATTTAGATATTTAAACAAACTGATAACTTCTGTGAATTTTTTTTCTGGTCATGAAGAAGAGGTTTTCATCTTTCATGTTGTTGCAGCAGACATTAATAGGCATAGTATACTAAAAGCCTATATAACATTGTATTTTATAAATAAGTGTTCAGTAAATATAACTCTCCACTTTCTTCTGAGTCCTCATGTATTTATTCATTAAAGTTATACTATCAGATGTTGGGAGCCGAGCCAAGATGGCGCCCGCTCCTCGCTCCCCCGCCCATCGTGTCTGCAAAGATGGCGCCCATATCCGGCTTCCTGGTTCTTGTTGCTGTACCAACCTCTCCCTTATTTAGAATAAGCCCGCCATTGCTGTAAGATCTACCAATAGTAATCGGCCACGTGTATAATTATGATTGGTTTGTGAAATC
>PVKA01001875.1:0-24051 GCA_004027165.1 Ctenomys sociabilis | reverse complement strand
TGTGTATGAGTGTCTGAGTGTCTTCTTCCGTGGGACGGGAGCGGTGCCGGACAATCAGCCACTACACTAATACTGGAACCAAAAGTAAATAATTCAGAAGGAGAAGACTGCCCTTACTGAGAGTACTTGGAGCTAGTAAAGGAATACATTAGAAACAAGGGGCAAGTAGCTTAAATCAATAGTTTGATTTAAAGTTCAAAATTTCTAAAATATTTCTAAAATTTAAAGTTCAAAATTTTTATGGAATAATACATGTTAACTTTGGGAAACAAGTTAAGTAATTAAAATATTCCCAATCCAACCAGAAATAACCAATGCTATCATTTGGGAATATAGATTTTCTCCCTTTCATTTTATCTTTATGGCATATAGTCTTATTATAAATATAAAGGCTATAGAAAACATGTAAATGTAGTATAAATATTTTAAAGCTTCTTTTCTTACTTGAATTTCATAAAAAAGTAGTATGTCATTAATATTTCAATTGCTGTATGATATTTCTTTGCCCGGATGAACCAGAATCCTTTCAACAATCATTACTGTGGGATATTCAAATGCTGTTTCCTGTTCTTTTTTCTTTCTATTAAAATTAACACTCAACTAATGGTATCTTCTTAGTTGTTTTTTCTGTTTTCCCCAAAATGTTCCCTGATTCTTTTTGTCATTTCACTTAAAAATTTAAAATTATACCATAGGTGGATAGGCTTGTTGCTGCCTCTCCTACCAGAAATAAAGCCCAACACAACTACTGACTCTGGTTTCTCCATCAGAGCATCTCTGAGCCAAGAACACAGCCTGGGATACACCCTGGCCAAAGGAATACTTACTGAATGAACAAACAGGAGTGAGCACTACAATAAGCATTTTCAAAAAAACTTTTATGCATAGACAACAACTTCCTTAAAAGAAACATTCAAGAAAAATATCCCAGGTCAAAAAGTATTAATAATGTTTACTCTTTTTTTTTCTGGAACTGGGGATTGAACTCAGGCCCTTGTGCTTGCCAGGAAAGTGCTTATTCCACTGAGCCATCTCCCTTTCCTCTAGTGTTTACTCTTTTGATGTAAAATGTTAAAGTACTCGACAAAAGGTCTTAGGATATACTTTCCCTAAAATGAGAAAGCTCATGTCTCTGCATCATCACTAGTATTTAGTAGTATTATTCTTAAAACATTAAAAGTTCTAGTATTTGATTTTCAACTCTTTGTTTATTATAATTAAGCCATTTCCTTGTCCATATGTTATTACTTACTAATATCTGAGAAAAATATTAAAGAAAATGTTTGGACACAGCCTCTTCCTCATGCTTGCATACACAGAAAGTGGATATCATAGAGAAACAAAGCTGAGCAGAAAGAATTATTGCAGCAAAATCATATAAGTAGATGTAGCATTACAAATAATAAAACCTAATAATATTGCTCACAGTATATGAGCCTTTATTAGCTATGTCTATGTGTGTGTGTGTATATATATATATATATATATATATATATATATATATATAAAACTACATTTATACATCTGTATCTGGGGCTGGGGAGGCAGCTCAGTGGTCTAAGCACCTGCCTGGCAAGTGCAAGGACCCAGGTTTCATTCTTGTCACTAGCTGCTGTGCTAGCCCTGGAACCCTGGGCATGCCTTGCCTGCCACTGAAACAAAGCATGGTGGTGCACGCCTATAATCTCAATGCTGGTAAGGCTGAGACAGGAAGATCACTGTGAGTTGAAACTGCAGAGCAAGATCCTGTACCAAATAAATGAATGAATGATTAAAAACATTAAAGCTATATATCCATATCTTTGGCCATTGCTTTCTGCCACTTTCTCCCGTCTTTTCTAAGATATTCTCTTTTCCATACACTATATTTTATTTTGTTTGTCTTTTGTTCATTTGTTTGCCATATAATTATGACTGGCAATAAGGATTATACTAGGAATGAACTATGAAGACTTAGAAGTTTTTTTAAAGTTCCATTTACCTGTAGCTGTGAAACAAATCATCCTAAAACTCACTAAAGTAAAGCAAAAACTACTTGGCAATGTGCATGAATCCCACAGGTCAGGGTAGTGGGCAGGGCAATGCAGAGAAGGCTGTCTTTACTTACGTTTGTTCAGAGCCTCATTAGGGAAGACTCAGAAGGCTGATGGGAACTTGAGTGGCTAACACAACAGCAGGGATCATGTACAGGTCTCCTATCCCCTGCCTAGACCCGTGGTTGGATCCATCAATCCCTGGGCTCAGCTCAGTTGCATGGAGTTCTTCCCCTCCATACCGCCTGTGCTTCCTCACAGCACGGCTGTAATGCAGCAGTCGAACCTCTTGCATTGTTACTCAGACCAGCAACAGTGATGTTTTCAAAGCTGCTTGGTCTTTGATGTCCAAGCCTTGCACAATATATAGCATAACTTTTGCCATACCATATTCACTTTCTGGCTTGGCAGACCAGAGAAAAATGACCAAAACAATGCAGCTCAGTGCTGGACTATGCTAACTGGCCCACATGTAATAGGAACTCATGGACACAAGGCAGCGGGGGTGGCGGGGGCAGTCTGAGGTCTTGGCAGGGCAGCACGGCTTGGACAGGACGGGTGGGACCCGGGACCCAGCTCCCACAGTGAGCTGGCCAGGGAAGGGAGGAAGAGAGGAAAGAGGAAGGGCAAGAGGGCCCGGAGCAAGTACAACTGGGCAGGCTGGACTGGGTCGTCGTCCGTCATAAGGAAAGTCATCGAGAGCATCGACTATGAAGAGGAAGGATAGCCCACCAGCCAGACGCCGCTAAGGCAGGGTTATTAAAAGTTTTAGCAGAAAGCTGTGTTTAGAATGACTAAATGTCAGGCTTTGCAGAGCAAAACAGAGGAAAGGCTGGGGGTGAGAAACAGCCACCAGGAGCCCAATCCACAGACGACATGTAGCAGTGCTATCCATTAATTTCCAAAAGTCATTTCAGTTTTTGTAAACTTAAGTACAGTCATCCCTTGGAATCCGCAGGGGACTCATTCCAGGAGGCCTCCAGTTCCAAAACCCACAGATGCTCGGGTTCCTTATACAGAATGACACTGTATTTGCATATAACTTAAGCACATCCTCCGCTATATTCCTTCCCCTCTATACTACTAACAATACCACAAAATATGCATGCTATGTAAGTAGCTGTTATACTGTATTATTTAGGGAACAGTGACAAGAAAGAAGGTCTGTGTATGTTAAGCACAAATGCAATTTTTACAATAAAATCTTTTTGATTCAAGGCTGGGTGAATTCCTGGATACAGAACTCACAGAGGGCATTTATATAAAAAAGAAAAAGAATCTTTGTATCAGAACTACATATGAAGGCTGGTATACCTCTTTCCCCTTCTGCCCCCATCCAGTCCTTCTCTAGGGGATGGGTTCCTTCTAGGATTAGTGAGTTAAGAATTGGAATCTGAGTTAGGACTCACATGCATTGGATCAAGCTTTCTCCTGCACTACATGGGCAAGATCGGAAGAGAATTAAAGAGGAAACTGCTTGTTCATTAGAGGATCTGAATTACATTACATGGTATCTGTACTTCTGAAGTTCTCTTGCTCACCACAAGTGCTTTTAAGAAACCTGAGACCTTCAAACCTGAACCTACAGCAAAGTAGCTGGATTAGATTACATCTGACTACATGGCCCACACTTCTATACAATATTCAAAATATTATTATTATTATCATTAAAATACCTCACTTTCATAAGATCTTCACTCCATTCCTCTGAAATTAAAAAAAATACCAACTTTAAAGACATCATGCAAAGGAGGGTCAGAACAGAAGCCAGGAAACAGGAGTCTAAGATCAAGATGCAAAGGCTCAGTTTGGATGTTAACCTCGTCTTTGTCCTGACTGTAGTCAACAACATGTACTAAGCGCTCCTAAGTCTGCATCTTTCCCAGCCTTCACTGTCCATCTGGCTCTGTCAGACATCTCTGTTTTGATGATACACAACAGCCTCAAACTTTATGCATTCAAGCATAACTCATCATCCCCTCTATAGAAATATAGATAAGAGAGGAAAGCCTAATGCCCCAAGAGATCAGGGAGCAACAGACAGAGCCCAAGGAGATCTGCTGTCTGTCACTTGTAAATTCCCAACAAGCTGGGGTTCAAGGCTGCACTTAACAGCTTCTCCTCCTGGCACCCTGTTCTTTGATCCCTTGCTTGGGGTGTTATCCACTAGCATTTGTGTGGATCTAGTGTTAGGCAAATGGTAGAAGTCAACAGAGACAGTAGTTTGTGTTCACTTAAGTAATTATGCACATTCCTTAGCCTGCCTTTAGCCCTCAATAAATGGGAGATGCTTCTGAGGCTCTCAGCTCACTTCAAGAGAGACTAACCTCAGTGAGACCTCTGAAGCTACATTCATCAGGTCTTCTGTTTCTTTCGGGACTGACCCTTAACATACAACACTCTCAAACTCTGTGCTTCCTCCAGGCTTTATGATGGTGATCCCAGCAGGATACACAGGAAAAGGAGTGATTCAGGACTAATCTTCTTGTTTACTTCCCATACACAATAGAAACAATTCTTTTTTTTTAATGTATTTGGTGCAGGGTCTCACCGTGCAGCTCGGATTTGCAGCGACCCTCCTGTTCTCAGCTTCCCCAGAGCTGGGACTACAGGCATGCACCACCATGCCTGGCCTCAACAGACCAATTCTTACAAAGAATTGCTGTAACACACATTTAGTAAACTCTGGGTTATGCAGAAGAGTAGCAGAACAGAATCATATAATGTAATAACTATTCTAATTAACACTCATAAACTGCTAATTTTCAAAGAGAGTACAAGAACACAAAACTGCTTAAATATAAGGTATGCTTTCTTGAACTTCTCATTATTTACAAAATGTCCCAGGAAAATTATTATCAAGTCATATGTAAGTATATGCTTATGGGTGCTTATGCACACTGCATAAGCTATGTGCGAGTGTGCATGCTACACACGCCTGTGCAAGTGCTCACTTCTAGACACCAATTTAAGGCAGAGAAAAGACAATAAAGATGCAGGACCAAGAGCTACACTACAGGTGTGTTATTCTTCCTGCCAATTATTCCACCATCACTCCCCTGCCATCTTTACCAAGAGGCTCTGGCTTTGATGAATGGCAAGCAACCCTGTGCTTCAGGCCACCCCAGCCACCTTACGAGCACCTGGCTTAGGAACAGCCCCATGGAACTCGGGCCGTGACACCTGAGCTAAGCCCAGTGGGAAAGAGGTTTTGAAAACCATTACACTGCTCTTAAAAAGGAAAGTAAGGTTAAGTGCACTCTCTCAGCACTTGAATGTTTTAAAATGTGCCTAGAATTGATTATGTCTTTGTGTCACCCGAGACATCAACTAGAAGCTAAGGATGCACGGTAGAACGACAGAAGACCCAGAGGGCCTGACCACCACCCTGTGGAGCTTTGGAATTAACCTAACAGATTTTTTATGCAAGCTCACAACTTTTCTTACTATCTGAAACACTGTAACTTGACTACTCTCTTACTTAGGGTTAAGTGCATCAGAATGGAGAAAGATTTAATAAATTTGTATGTTTTAGTTCATACTTTGTTTTATGTTTACATTACAAAAATACATGTTTGTTTTGTCTTATAAGAGAAGACTACAGAAAATAACCTTTATGTATTTTACCCTTCTAGACTTAATACTATCAGAGCTTAACACACTAACAAAGAAAGGAGAGAAAGGTCCAGCTCACTTAAAGAAAAAGACCAAAGAACTCCTGTTTAGGTACCTCTCAACATGTACTGCTTCAATCATTCTAACCCTGAGGGTTCTGTTAAAACCAGCTAGATGATCTGTCTTCCACTGACTTTTTGTGGCTTTTTAACAATAAATAGAAGTGCCAACTGCTATCATTCAAAGTCCTGTTAAACATCTTGAGATTCCACCCTCTAAGATTCTGATATTCACGCACTCACCTTGGAGTAACCATCCTTGAACAAAGTCAGAAAGGTTCCTCAATTCACTTTCAAACAAACAAATGGAATTTTTTATTAATACATATATTTACTGTGATGGCTTTCTCCCTTACTAGACCTTCCATGTCAGAAAGTAGTGTTCCTTTCAGTTCCTGGTGGATCAGAAGCAGGTAATCAACTATTTTTCCCTCATCAAGAGGAAATGTAGCTTTGCAAACATGGTATATTCTCTTTGCTTTTTTTTTCTATGATGTCAGAATTACCTCTTAATAAGCATAATTTTGTTTTTGGAAGAAAGTTATAGGCATGTTTACAAAATTATGCGATTCAAGGGGCAGAAGAAGCTGACCCAATAGTGCTGCCGTGGGTTGGAGACCTGCTTCAGGTGATCACGACCCTTTGCAGTTTTATAATGCACAAATGGAATCTTCAACCCCATGGTTTCTTCCACATTTTGCCTTCCTCCAAGCCCACACAGAATACTTAACTGCTCTGTGTGCTTGCGTTCCTTACAGAAGCACAGGATGACAGCAAGAGAATAATCTTCAGACTTCTAGGACACAGTTGTTCCTGCGTGATAATTTCTATCATTCCAAATGCCAGGCCTTCGTTAGATCTCCCCAACAAAATCATACTGTCCTTGGAAGGGTGTTTCTCTCCCCAATTTCTCATCTGTTTTGCAGGGATACTGCATTTTTGTCTTTGAATTTACAGAGTTATCTTTTGCTTCTTAACACAATAGCTAGAAAAAACATTCTCAATAGGGAAAATATGTTTCTTCTCCAGATGTCATCACTATACCAGTGATAGCTTATAGCTTATTGATAACTATGTACGAATCTTGTAGGCTTCTAAGAACCCATAATAGCACATAATATAGCCATGCGAAAGTTCTTTGAACTTCTAGCCCTCTGTTGTTAGCTATGCCCGTGGGAACAATGCACAACCCCTTGGAATGTTGTCTAGACAAGGTGTAACTGGTATGCTGCCATCTGTGGTCCCAGTGGCGATGGGACCTTTCCTGGCACCTGGTGGAGACAGCAGCATCAGGGTCTTTGCTGATCTCATGGGACCTTTTAGTACACAGGGCTGTTGTTTATCCTGGGCTTCTCTTTTGCTCTCTGTCCTTGTTTTCATGTTCTAGGGTGTCTGCTAGATTTCAAGCCTCTGTTTTCAGGAATTGTTTCTTTACTCTCTTCTTTCCTCAGTCCTAGCTTTTCCTCTCTCTTCTTTTCCTCCTCTCTGTTCAGTCATTTCTTTCTCTGCACTGTAAATTTCTGGCCTCACTTGCAGGAGGACACAGGTTACCTTTTGGAGAAGGGTGCTGAATTATGTCTCAGACCCCCACTTCAGGCCCTCTCTCTTTAGTTCTCTCTTCTTCAGGCGTGGAGTCCAAGGCCTCCCATTCTCTGGCCTTGCAGTGCACAATGCCAAGGCAGTCTGTGGAGTGGTTGCTGGCTCCCAAACCTTCCGGGTGACTGGCAGGGCACTTCCCGAGGTGCAAGTAAAATCGTCTGTGCACTTTGTGCAGAAATCTTAGTTGAAGCAGATATCACAGCTTTATATTTTGTGTGCGTATGTATCACTGGATATCAGTTTCCACAATATCCGCTTGGACATGAAGCAATGCATACCTCTGAATCTTTAACCATAGGACAACTGTAAGCAGACTGCTCTTTTGCAATTACTGCTTCTTTCAAGCATTTTTGTCCAATGACTTCTAAAGATAAAATTTAAGATCACTCCAAAACAAATTTATAGTTTAAGTCTCCTCTTTACCTTATGTATGTATTTATCTCTAGTTTAGAAACTCTAAAATATCTATTTTTAATATTTAGGGAAAAGATACTTTACTCCTAGATAAAATGCAATTCTCCAATGATTTTTTTTTCCTAAAAAGCCAGTTTTTAAAAAATATTACGCTGAAATAAATTACATGAACTTTAAAAACTTTCTTGCAAATCATCACTCCACTGAAATGGTTCTAAATTAGAAACTTAATCACTATAAAGTTAAGCTCATGGGCTAAACAGGCTTCCTATAGAAAACTATCAGTGGGGCCCTAATTTCTCCTGGGTTCACATTGGTCAGCCTTCTGTCACTGAACAAAATATCTGAGAAAGATCAACTTTATGATGGCTAATGAGAATAAAGGTTTATTTCAGTTCTCAGCTTCAGAGGCTTCAGTCCACGTACATTTGGCTGTTATTTGTGGGCCTGTGGTGCACAGTACGTCATGATGGGAGCACAAGCTGGGGAGGAGGGAGAGAGTGAAGGCAGGGAGAGGGAGGGGGAGGGAAGGGATTAGGTCAGGGACATGCCCCCAGTGACCTCACTTCCTCCCACTAGGACCCATCTCCTAAAGGCTCTATGCCCTCCAAGTAGCACCACAAATAGATGATTGAACACTTCTCTAAAGAGGTCAGAACAAGTGGCTTACATGTAACTGTAGTTTTGTGAGACACCAAGTGGAGATTTTTACACAAGGATGCATTTCTTTTTTATTTAACTGAATCCTGAAAATTCATAGTTGTGTGTATTTAGGGGGCAGATGTTCATACTTACTGCAGCACTATTTTCAGTGGTCAAATCATCAGATCAACCCAGGTGTCCATCAACAGATGCATGGAAAAAAAATAAGCATGGATTTCCAAGGCAAGCTGTGAAGGGCACAGCTTATTCATACCTTCCTGATTATACTATATTCCACAGACACCATGGTAAGGGCCTGTCATATCATTTCATGGGGCCTAAGTTTCCATATAATAGAACAGAGGAAGGGAGACTTACTGTCTAGGCTGTAAATTTAAAATAGTGTCCTTGGACCTCTAAACCTCTAAATGAAAGGCAAGCGCAGATCTCAAGATGCCAGAGGCCCTCGGAGCTGACGGGCACAGTTATTCTCCCTAAGGTTACTTCCCCATCACACCCACATCCACAGACAAACTGGTCTGCTGGGAAATCATTACCTTCCTCACCTTTCTGCCTTTAGCAGCTCTAGGCAGAGTGATGATGTCCAGAGAGTGCTGCAAATAACGAGGACAATAGTCAGAAATGAGAGTTGGAAAGAGGCTCTAATAAAGTATAGTAAATGAAAAACAAATTCATTTCTGGAGGCAGTATAAAAGTTCCCACTTCTCTGAAGAACTTATGAGCAGTGCTGTTACCAACTTCACAAAACAGTAAACTTCTAGTAGATGGCAGAATCATTTGCTCACCGATTAGTATGTGCCAGCTACTTACATGCAGGATTTTAGTGATAGCAGAACTTTTGGTACTTTAATGCCTTCTTTGGCAAGATAATATTCCCCCACTCTTCACTGTATAATGACAAATCAATTTCAATTAAAAGGAAGTCTATATATATCTTAGTTATCTGTATTGAAGAAATTAACTCTAAATTATATGCTACCTATGGTCTATTTTTGAACCTGGCCGTGGGACAGTTGGACTGTGTTGCTCTCTCTTTATTGAGTCATCCACCTTTGCTGTCGCTGAGGACTTAAATCAAGGAAGAAAACAAACTTTCCAGGCAGATGGGAGAGGTCCAGGAGGGAGCTCAAGTAGACGGCTGAACTCCTACCTTGCAGTGAATGGTTTTAGCATGAGGAATAATGAGCTTCACATGAAGGAATTCACCCAGAAAAGAAAATAAGATACCGAGATACACCCTGGATACTCAAAGAGAGGGGTGGTCCTAAGAAGACGCATTTCTTGTCTATCAGTTCTGCCTTAAAGCTTTGCCTCCATAAAGGAAGCAGAGAGGGACCCAGGAAGGGAAAAGGGACCTGGAATTGTAAAGTTGGCTTCCACAGCAGGTCTCAGAGGCTCCAGAAGCATAAATCAGTACTGCTGCAAAGCCAAGAGGTGGGTGAGGTGCGCGCAATTGGGTGAAAACAGGTTCTTCTTGTTAGCAGAGTAAAGAAGGCACTTCCAGCCCTGGGAACTGCAAATAGTTTTGACAGAGAAGAGCAGCATCCAGAAGCAAAGGTGGTCCCTGTGGGACCACCATTCTCAGCAGCAGCAGGGGCCCCCAAGCAGGGAGGTGGCCAGCAGCAGGAAGTGGCACCCTTGATGAGGGCACCATTTCCTAGACTTAAGAGCCTTCCTCGGGGTTCATTACCTCCCCTAGTCGGGGAAGCTACTTCAGAAGACTGATCTCTAGCAAAGCTAAGGTCTAGAAATTCCTTGGATCCCTAATCACTACAAATCTGAACACTCGAATAATTTGTTTCTAGTTTTAAAAAGTTGTTAAGAACAACCAGTCTTTGGTATCCTGCAATTTAACATATTTGATTTAAATTGTTTTTTTCTGCAATCAATCCAGAAATTCATGCAGTATTTTAAAACTATAAGTGCAGCTATTTATAGTTACGGACACAAATTTGAGTCGTGGGTGTTGCACAGACGTGACCAAGGCTAGTTGGCCACCCAGCCACTCATTATTTTAATGCAGTTTTGCTGGAATTTTCAGCTCTATTTAAGGGGTGGTGTACTGAGAAAACTCTTCCCAGTTTAGAGTGGTGGCTCATTTGCTATAGCTGAAGTGACGGAATAAAATCAACTCATCCATGCCTTATTGTTGACAAGCCTGAACTGCAGATATAAATATTAATGCAAAGATAAATCTGCCCACCTAATATCCTACTCACACTGGACAACTAACTTTGAAATTACATCTAGCAATTATTACATTGAGTCTTTTCTTTAAACTAGTCCATTTCTTTTTCAAGGACTTCACCTTTTCATTCTTATTCTCACCACCAGACAGTTATCCTAAACTCAATGCAAAATAAAGCTGAGAGATGTAACCAAACAAAACAACTAGCCTCATAAAATAAAAAGGCTCACAGGCCACTTCTTTTCAATGTCTCCCTGTGCACAGCTCACTGCTGATGTCCTCTGATACCTATGCAGTCACCTGGCAAGTGAGCTGCTCGGCCCCATGTGCCCTCTGAGTCTCTGCCGTTCTGCCTCTGTCCTTCACAGTGAGAGGATGGGCTTCCAATCCACCTCTGCTTTTTGTGAAACTGAATGGGCAGCGCTGTCCAAAAGCACTCCTTTCCACAGGCCACACTCAGCCAAACCCTGGAACTGTGTCACCATCATCTCATTTTTGTCCTATTTCCTAGAGTAAGGAAAAGCCACAGTATAATGACAATTCCTTTTGTTTTGGCTACACTTACGAGTGCACACCCAATATGCCTACACACTACCAAGTTGAAGGATGGAAAGAAAGGGATTACCCAGCACCTTATCAGGATGGCATACGCTGTGCACAGCAGAGCAGGCAAAGATGTGGCCTGAAGTAAGGGGGGGGGGCGGACTCCAGACACACAGACAGCCTTCCCACTTTCCCCTTCGGCAGCCCCCTGCTGGAGGCCAGTGTCCCCTTCTGGGTGACACTGTTTAATGGCTGCTCCCGGTGCTCACTTCTCACTTGACTCAGTTTTTTCTGGCTCCATTTGGATGTGTTTTCTAAGCAGGAATGGGATGATGGTGCAAAGTACCCAAGTGTTCTTCATAAGGGATGTGAAGCCTCAGGGATAGGATCTTGGCTCAGGAATGAGGAAACCCCATGGCTGGGCGTTGGAGACCCTCTTTGTATACAGAGGCCGAATATTCCAACACGACAAAAGAGGGTGAGGAATACTTCCAAATTAGGAATCTGGAAGAATGAATGGAGTTACTAATACCCCAGTGCGGAAGCTGATCCCTCACAACAGACACTGATGCTGGAGAAAGAATGGGGTACTTGTAGGCAAGCGTGAGCGCACAACCCTATGCACATGCACACTCCATTAAGAGGCCATGAAGTCTTTACCACTTAGCACAACTTGTTTGCTTGGTAGAAAGCTTCCTTCCATCATCTGAATGAAGCTGTATAAACAAGGATTTGAGGATATTTCAAGAGTTTTAAAGCAAGTCTAAATGAAACTTTTATTTTTATCAAACTATGTGTATTTAGTTTTTATTGGATATATTAAATGCCTATTTCTCTTACCAGAGCCCTGCAGGAGTACATGTGTCTGGGACTTAGAATGTGTATAAAAATGCCTTGAAGAACATAGCAGGAAGGGGCAGGAGACATACGAGATGAGCCTGGAGGATTCTGTAGTATGAGAAAGGAAGTTCTCCAGACATAAAAGCATTCAGGCATGTAGCAGGACCACTGCAGGCAACCTGCAAAAGCTCCAAGAAGCCAAAGCAGGAATCACTCAAGGAACACAGGAATAACATGAAAATCAGGTTATATTCACAAGATAAAACAAATATTCAGGAGTTAGGGGGAAAGAGATAAATCTTCTTAATAACGATAAATGGAGTTATTCCTGGTCCAGATGTTGCTGAGTACAAGAATGGGAGACTTAATCTCCAACAATTAGAGCGAGGCAAGGGAAAAACAATAACTTGGTAGTGAGGAGAGCTGTCACACTAATTGAACCTAGAGGTCGAGATCAAGATCAACAGCAACACTGAGGCTGACGTACATATCTTGCAGTGACACATGACAAGGTCATCTCTGGTATTTTTTCAGAAACCCGACATCCCAGCAGAACAAACTCAAGGAACATTTTGCAGAATATCGTATGTTTTTAAATCACCAAGGTCAGGGAAGATGAGGGCAAGGCTGAGAGTCTGTCACAGACGTAGCTAACTAAGCTCACACAGCAATTAACTACAGTGTGGCATCCTGTATGGGATCCCGGGACAGCAAAAGGACATTCACATAAAAACTCATAGAATTTGAATAAAGTCTGCAGTCAAGATGTCAGCATTGGGGCAGGGGAGATGGCTCAGTAGAATAAGCACTTGCCTAGCAAGCGCAAGGACCTGAGTTCAATCCCCAGTTCCATACCCCTCCCCCCCCAAAAGATGTCAGCATTAGGGAAAACTGAAATTGGGTGAGAAGTGTACAGGAAATGCCTGACTTATCTGTACAAATCTTTTCTGTAAATCCAAAGTTATTCCAAAATAAACTCATCTTAAAGATTATTAAGAGTCTTATGGGATAGACTGTGTGCAACGTCACGGACTGAATCAAGAACAGTCTAGGGAACGAAAAATGTTTGAAAATAGTACAGTCAGGAAATCAAAGTAGGAAATTCTTAATGATCAACACTGGCAAATCTCTAAGCAGATTTTGGCAGTTTTGACACATTCCCTGATGCAGCGTATTTGATTCTTTGACCAATCATATTCAGCCAGAGTAGAGTGGGCGCAAAGTAAAGATCTAGCAGATTCAGGCAGAGCAACAAGCTGGAGCAAAGTACTCAGAGAAAGCTTAAAAAGTTAATGTTGTCTCCTAAGTAATTAAATTTGAAATACACAGAAAACAAAACAGCCCACTCATAAATAATAATACAGGCGCCAGCCAAATAGCTCAATGGATTAAAGTGCCTGCAAGCAGGTACAGGGCCCAGTGGCTTGATCCCCAGGCCTGCTGTGCTGGCCCCGCCCCCAGGGCACACTGAGAGGGCAACACACTGAGACTGCGTGGTGGCACACGCCTGTAATCCCAGCTCTTGGGAGGCTGTAAACAGGAGGATACTATGAGTACCATCTAGTAGTGAGGCTCTGAACACCCTGTAGAATCTTCCTAAAAATACAAAAAAAAGTAGCGCATTTGCCTGGCAAGTATGTTAATAAACCACCTATTAACTCACACGCATGAATTCTGGTCCACCAAGCACACAATCACCCAACAATTCGCTCTTTCTATAGTGAAGTTAATCAGTGTTGGCTTTCTACCAGGTACCATGCTGGGCACTAAGAGTACTGTACATTGTATGATAAAGGTGTTGGAGTCCTCCGACACCTTTATCAGTCCTCCAACTGCGGGCAGGAGAGACAATTAATTGGAGCAATTAAAAAAAAAAAAAGTATGTCAAGTGCCATAGTAGACACATGTCCATTTTACAGGAGAGCACAGGAAAGATATCCATCTGTGCTTTGGTTTAGAGGTAATAAAATATGATTTGAGTTCCAAAAGCAACTAGGTTGTAACCAATCTGAGGTCAAAGGTCCATCCTATGCATTTGGATTTTCCAAAGCCTGAAGCTCTCAGCTTATTGTAGACAGCAAATATTGGAATGTTAATGTTAACCATGAGCATAATGATATTGATAATATGGGTCCAGACAATAATAATGGCTTGGGTCCAAGGTACAAAGATGTACAGGGCAGATTTCCAACTCTCAAGTTTTTGAAAATCTGAGTCCATCATGCCAACTGAAATTTATGACACATCCATGGCACTCAATAAATGCTTGCTGAATAGACGAGATTGTTCATGCTCTCCACAGTCAACCCAGCACCAAGTCCTGGACCTCTTACTTCACAACACTTCTACTTATGGCCCCTCACTCTGTCTGCTTTCACTGCCTTCCTGTTATTTTCTTTGCCAGCTTCACACGGACCACTAAGAGAGTCTTTACACCGGTCTCTCCAATTCCAGGGTCTCATCTTTGACACTGCATGTCAGTGCTATTTACAAAAACCTGGCCTTTTTGAATAAAGCACTTACATAAATAAAATATCTTCCCTAAGGGCTGGCAACATAGCTCAGTGGACTAAGCACCTGCTTAGGCAAGCGCAGGGACCAGGGTTTGATTCCTGGCACCACATGCTATGCCAGCCCACCCCGGGTGTGCTAAGCCCACCACTGACAGGGCATGGTGGCACATAATCCCAGCGAGGGGGAGGCAGAGACAGGAGGATCACTTTGAGTCCTTACTGCATAGTGAGACCCTGTACCAAATACATAAAATAAGTAATTAAGTAAAATAAAGTATCTCCCATTTATTTATAGAATAAAGCTCAATGTTTTCAAAGTTTTCATGCTTGTTAATGTACTTCTGTGTGTTTTTACACACACACTGGAATAAACATTTCTGTTCATGTCTTTGACATGATGATTTCACATTTGTTTAGTTTATTAACCCTAATAAATTGGGATCTTTAGCACTGCCTAAGAATTTTTCCCTGGACCAAGTTAATAAATAATTTTAATCTATTATTTGCATTTTTATTAATAAGCAATTGACCCAAACTTTTTTTTTTTTTTTGCTTTCTAAAAAGTACCATCTCATTCCCACAGTGGTCTGTGTTATTTCTGTCCTAAATGCAATATCTAAACATGCACAGGTCTGTCTACGCACTCCATAGCTTTCCAGCTGATGGGTTTGCTCACTCCGTATTACAGCCACAGCACTGTAATCCAACTGTACAACACGTTGTGGTAGCTGGAGTCAGCCCTGCAGCCTTGTTATTCTTCAAGAATGCCTTGGTCAGCTTTTGCCTTTGCTTTCCACGTAAATGTTTGAGTCCATTTGCAACACACACACATGCATTTGCAAAGTTGTTGAGCTTTTAACCGGCATTCGCTTTTCTCTGAAAAATCAGTTGGAGTAAGAATGAAATAAAGAGGTCATAAAGCTTTTAATAGCTATATTACTAGTACAGTGTTATTTTTGATAATAATAGTGGCTTTGTTTTTATTTTGGAATTGTTTTTGCTAGCTAAATTTTATATATTGACTTTGTATGCAGTCCTCTGACAAATTCAGTGAAATTAATTCATCAAGTATATCTGTAGTGTATTTCGGATTTTCAAATGTACAGTTACATTACATGCTGATACAGTATACAATCTTACTTCCCCCTTTTTAAATTCTTACATTTTTATTTTTATCTTGCCTTAGTGCATTGTCCATGACTTCCTGTTCAATAATGAGTAGAAATGATGTTACTAGATATCCTTGTCCTACTCAGAAGCTATGAAGATGGTTTATTAATATTTTGCCAATTGAGATCTTTCTTTAAGGAAATACTTTATAAGAATAACAAAGGTTGCTTCTTTTAATAGTTCATTGAAAACTTCATCGTGCATGGGCACACACTTCTATCCAATAATGAAATATGCTTCCTTAGATAATCTACCCGTAGATAGTAAACTAGTCTGTTAATGAAATAAATTACATTGACTGACTTTCAAATTTTGTATCAACTGCATTGCTGGGAAAATTAAACTTTATTATAATACATCAGCACTATACAGGACAGTACTCATCATTTACTTTTAACTACTTTCTCTTTGTTTAAATAACGGGACCCTTGAAAGTAGTATTCTTACACTATTTTGTTTTTTTCTGTATTATGTGTACTACAAATACATTATACTTTTATTTGTAAAACTACAGACATCTCAAGGGAAAACCCCTGCTGTCTTAGCATACTGTTCAACGTATGACACACACTATATGTCAGATAAATGCTTATTGAAATAAACCCATAATCTCCTATTGGTATCTTTCACAAAAAAGATGCTTTTAACAAATGCATCAACCTGGTAAGTTTGCCAGAGCTGTATTTGTCTGCTTTATTTCAGTGAATCCTATCTCAGTTTAACTCCTCTTATAACTCTGGATCTTACTGGCAGGAACACAGTAACACCACAGTCCAGAGACCACAACAGTCACAAGGCCCACTGTCCACTCTGGAGAATCAAGAAACATTGCTCTCACCTGAGGTCATAGTCCCCCATCCCACCATACCCAGGCAGGTACTTCAACTTGGACCCCGTTTCACATACAAGGCAACAGTGTGACTTCCCAACATAGGAGCCTAGCGAAGGGTGCCACAGCTTTCGCTTGAATCCTTTAAGAGCTGGATTTGTGATTTTAGAAATTGGGCTCATTTCTTCATGTTTCTCTGAAAAGCCAGAATGTACTTCCTTTGGCTAACATGTCTGCGTCTTTAACAATCACAGTCTGACATTACCTCAACCCTTATGCCACACCTTCAGCTCTCCTACCATAATCTGTGCAGCCATGAGTATGCCAATTTATTATCTTAAATGTCCCCAGCAAATGCAATTTAAGCAGCGTTTCTGGTGTGAGAAGTTAACACAGGGTCCACTTGTCTAACTACGTCATTTATCTGTCAAGTCAGTATGAGACTATATTATAGCCACTGTTACAGACTAGAGTTCAAAAGATGCATCGGTCCTGATCTGTGGAGCAGAGACAGAAACATTAAGAAATGCTACACAGATTTAAGCCTGAGAAAACTAGCCTGAAATTGGTGTGTGATATGGAATCAGAGAAGGAAAATAACAACTTAAATCCATCATCCTGAACTTCTGAAGCTAAATGTGTTGAATGTGATCTGTCATCAACTCTAATTATGTTAAAATATGTCAATGAGCCTTATCCCAACAGAGTTTGAAGCCAATGCTTCTTCAAAATAAACTGTGGAGTCAGCCCACAGTGAGCATGTCCATTAGTGGGCAAATACATGTTAAATGTCACAGTGACAAGTGCAATAAAGGGACGCAACACTGAGATCTGGTAAGAGATGCTCAGGAGACAGGTAAGCGTCCTTCTCCGGACACATGGGCTAGAGAAGCTGAAAACACTGCCCTGAATGGAATGTAACTGTTTTGTTTATCTAAAATCTCAGGAAATAATCCTGGACAATGTTACTGTTAAGTGTTTGCCAGCATGTTTATTTGATTTCTAATGGGGCATTTAAAAGATTCATTCTATTAGTTGAGCTGTGTCTTCCCATGCTTTGCTGATTTGCTCTGTGGGATATGATACATTCATGGATCAGCTCTGTGGGGCATAAATGGCATTATATAACATGAGCTAAGACAACTGCATCTCT
Organism: Ctenomys sociabilis; assembly: GCA_004027165.1. NCBI lineage: Eukaryota > Metazoa > Chordata > Mammalia > Rodentia > Ctenomyidae > Ctenomys > Ctenomys sociabilis. The sequence continues at coordinate 6,432 of PVKA01001875.1, read as the reverse complement.
TTATTCTTCCTTCATTATCTGAATAATTCATTCCAGGAGGCAAGTGTGTATTTGGCATTTATTTACTATGCACCAGTAACATAAACTCAAGTAAAGTAGGTGCAAATTCACGCTTAGAGAAAAATATCTTTTAAATGTCACACACTTACTAAACCATGAGATGTGGTGTCTACTCTTTATCTTTGGCCTTCACTTTCTATTATGAATAGGCTACTTTGGCTATCTTACAGAGTAATGAAATATTGCTCAACCTAGTTCCACCCATGTACGCTGGAAAGGAGGGGAGCCGTTCTGGACAGGGCAAAGAGTTAGGTTTGACCTATAGAGGCCAGCAGTGAGCTTGCAAACCAGATTTGCAACATGACCAGACAGGAGTAAGCTAAAGGCCACTGTGTAGGAAGAGGCAGGTCACCAGAGGATAGACAGGTGGAAAGCAGACAAAGATCCGGCTTAATAGGCCCAGCATAGCAAGTGAGCTGGCCTTTTGGGTCTTTACATGTAGGACTACAATACAGATCTCAAATGTGAAGTCTGGGATCTCTCTGGTTGGAGTGAGAGGGCTCAGGAACAGAGACAAGCAAAACTGAGGAGGAATTGCACCTCTGGGCACCACTGTCCAGCAGCTATTTGAGCCCAACACAGCCCTGAGTGCACTCCTGCTCTGGCAGTCCTGATGAGGCTAGCAAGGGACACTCATTCTTTTCCTGTGGTCTCAACTTGATCTCCCTTTTCTGTCCCCCTTGGAAGTAAGTCTTGGCCATAAAACTTTCTTTGGTTAAGAAGCAGCAGTCATAAGGAGGGCTCACCTCTGGGTGGAAGCACGGAAAGCCATCACTTGAGAAACCAACTTCCTTTAAACTGCTCTATGTGAGCAGGCTTCTAGATAGACCTTGCCTTAGGTCAGCCACCTAAGAAGAGGGTCTCCCTTCCCACCAACCCACGCAGATGAAGACTGAGGGGAAAATTACTTCTAGGGGCTGGGTGCCTGACATTTGGGGGTGGTTTGCTCCTGCAGTAGAGGAATGGATCACCTCATTTAATCATCACAGCAACCCTCCTATTCTTTAAAGAGAACTGGGACTATGCCTTTGGGTGACTGTGAGCCTTTTCCTAAAGTCACAAAGTTAATAAGAAACAGAATCAAAGTGAAAGTCTAACCAGAACCTTTATTTTTTAGCCAAGTGTTAGGAAAAGCCAACTGAACACACAGGAAGGAAAAGAAGACATCCTGATCCCCATAGATGGCACTTGGAAAACTTCATACTCACAAGTGGCATAAAACCAGGCAACTGTGCATCTTAGCCACTGCATCTCTATCTCTTTCTAAAAGATAAAAAAATAAAAATAAAAAGTTCAGAAAAAGCATACAGTCCAAAATAAGACCCACCAACACATTCTGTTCTCTGAGATGTCAAATTCTGTGACCCAGTCCTGGACCAGGAGATCAGGGGGCACTGAGGAAGCATTTTTGCCCATCTTGATTTTTATTTTTGCTACAAAATAAGTCTTATATTTTTACATTATACCTACAGTAACTACTGGATTCTACAAAGAATAAGATATTAATTACTTCCTAAGCGTAAGACCTCCTAAAACCATAGGCATTATGACAAGAAGGAGAAGTAAAAGATTCTAAGAACCACAAGCAACGTTTGTAGCTAAGAAGACAACAGTTTGTGTGGAGCCAGCAATTTTACTTTTTCCTAAAATGTGCAAGTAAGTTCAGGATCTAAAATTCCAGGAACAGAACACAATTTCTTTGTACCTTCTAGTCATAGCTTAGAAATGGAAGAATCTTTTACATACATTAATTTCTTAAAAGCTGTTCATCCTGAGCATCAACTAACCAATGATGGAAACAGTATTTAAAGATCTCCTGGAAGTATTCCAATCCTCAACCAGTTCACGTCCCTTTCCTCCCATCCTACCAGAGGATCCATCCAATAGCCTTTAAACTGGGGGGAAAAAAAAGCAGTGATAAATTATTCTCACTTTTAGCAAAGTGGGTGGAAATATATTCTTTAGCTGTCACTTTACATCTTGTTATTGACTTTCACATTAAGCCACATTGCTGAAGTCTGGATGGAATCCACATACTGCCACATTTCATCTCAGGGAATCCCGTTACTGTGATGACTAAATACGTGTGTCATTTGCAGCCATAATTTATTTATCCCCTTAATACTTAGATTGGCTTTTAAAGCACCAGCAAAATAACTGAGTAGGCTGTTTTCAAGTATGTGATCTCCATCATAATTAATTCATTCTTCTGAACCTAATAAAAAATGGTGGTCATCCACTTGATTAGACAGATCAGAAAGATGTTTTCTAAACCATCATACATCACCTTTGAGTTTCTATGACTCACTGCTCCTATCCCCTGTGAAATCAAACCAGAAGGCACCATTTAGGTTCAGAATACTGTCTGTAATGAAGTTAACATGATATTTTTATGCTTTGTGTAGTAGCCATAAAACCAGGATACACTTATTATAGGTTTTTAAATCTTGAGTCCTGAGTTAGAAATAAGCATCAACATGAAACAGGGCATATTATAAATACTGAGAACTTGAATTCAAATGAAATTTATGTCCTCCTCCAACTTTCATTTTTGTAGCATTTTCATAAATTCATTAAAAATGTGGGTATTTCAAAGGGACAACAGAATCTAACAAAATTCATTTGAAGCAAAACCCAATCTCTAATTAAAAGGAGAAAAACATCAGAATACACCTCTCTCAAGAACTGTAGTTAAGAAAGCTAAACAACCGGTATGCTGACTTAAATAACAAATGAGCAGACTGGCTTTCTAAAATGAATGCAATGCTCTCTTTTGAAGCATCTGAGTGAAGAAGAAAGCACAGCTGCACGCATGTTTTCAAATAAGCAGCCTTCCTTGCATGGTCTCTAATGCCCCAGAGAGCCCAGCATCCTATCCTCAGGTAGAAGGGCAAGGCTGCCATGGTCACATGGTAAACCTGCTTACTTTCAGTGAAAAGCTAAAAGTGAAAAAGCAGTGAAAGAAGCTGCATGCAAGCCCCTGTGCCTCACAAAGCCACGGTCACAGAAGGCTGCACTATTGATTTTCACTAAGACAATAAAGGAAACAGATCAGCTAAAAGCACAAGCTGCAAATGAACACACATTCGGGGCAGAGCTGAAATGAAAACATGTTCTACCATCATTCCAAGGCTAGACCGATTTTTTTCTGGCACTGAAATCAATGGCATCAAGAACCACACTACATGCACATGCTACCCCCACCTTAAACTCAAAATATCATGGGTCTCTTAGCGAAACATGCACTTTAATTCAATGTTGCTTTGGCCTTTCAACCAAACAACTTGACATCCTGGAAATTCCTTCAGCTACTTCCTTACACAATCGAAAGAATCTGAGGCATCCTTTTGGCATCAGCAAAAGACTCTCTAGACACAGGACAGAGCCTGTTACTAACTCAGAGCTTTGGAATTAGTCATTTCTATGACTTAATCAGAACCTCAGATCTGGGCCAAAGACCCTCTCAAACTGGAATAGAGAAACACCTCTTTGCATGCCTCTCAGGGAGCCTGGTATTGCAATGCCCATGAAAAGCAGTGTTCAGGCAGGCGCAGCAGTTGGAAATGTGTGAATTCCAGGAGTTTCTGGTTTTATCTTTCTATCATTATTAGTATTGTGACCCAAATACAAGGAAACCTCCACATTCCATTAACGGACTCAATTTGGATTCTGCAGCTCCGCAGGAAGAAACAGCAGCTCTCCTTACCTAGCAGGACTGCGCTCTTGAGATAATTCTTTTAGTTTCATTTTAACATTTGGTTTCAGAAGATGCTGATGGGTCAGATTTGCAAATGTGGATACACAAAACGCTTTATTAGAAGGGCTTTTTTTTTTCCTTTCAGAATGGCCAGCCTTCGGGGCTTGACCCCAGGGCCAATAACACTTTGCACAACTCCCCGCACGCCCTGGGAATGGGGGATCCTCACCCTTAAGAGTAGCGAGCTCTCGGGGAGCAGGGCGATTCGCTCCCTCGTTACTTCCCTTTCTCCTTGCAATCCGCTAATCTCTCCCTAGTTAGGCTCAAGTAGAGATTGCCAAAGGTTCATCCCAGCCGACACGCTGCAGAAAACTCTAAAGGCTTGGGCGCAAAGCCAAGCTGCATAGCCAGCAACACAACTTCACAGTTCCCTTAATTTGTAGTTTCTGGACAGAGTGGAATAGCTTCAAAGACTCTAGTAAACGCCCCTCTACAACCCCTTACGGTGCAGCGCCACGTCCCTGGGAGCCACGATTGTGTCATTTGTACTTTGAGCCCACCTCGCAGATGCCATAAGAACACCGTTCAAACGAACCCGACGGCGAGAAGCCGCCAGGGAGGTCTAAGTGGACAGGGATCCGTGGTCCCTGAAGGAGGACTTCCCGGCACCTTCCCGCATCAGGTCGGAAGGCTACAAAGTGCAGAAGGCGGAGCCCCTGGGCCGGGAAGGATTCGCGCGCCCCCGGCCCCTGCGGGCCACCTGCCCAGGTCCTCCCCGCGCCCCGCGCCCCGCGCCCGGCCACCCGCGGGAGCGCTACGGGGAGCAGGTGCCGGCCGAGGCCGGGAGCGAGCCGCCCTTACATGCTCCAGCTTGTCTTTCCTCCGGAGCCAGACGCTGGCGCTGTAGTCCTGCTGCTTGACGCTGCTGTAGAAGTTCGCGCCCACTCGGGTCAGGCTCGGGGCCGGTTCCTTGGGGCGGCTTTTGAGCTTCATCTGCTCGAAGCCCTCGTGGGGGGAGGCCGAGAGCCACTCGTGCTGCCGGATCTCCATCCTGACATGACCAGGCGGCGGCCGGAGCGCGGAGGGCTCGGGATGGGGCCGGGCGCGCCGGCGGACGAGGCCCAGCCGGGGGCGGAGCCGGAGCGGAGCGGGGCGAGCGGAGCGAGCCGGCGGCGCGGGGCGCTCGGGTGCCGGACGCCGGCGGGGAGCGCGCGGCCGGGCGGGGGTGCGGGCGCGGGCGCGAGGGGCGGGCGGGGCGCGGGGGGCGGGCCGGGGTGGGACAAAGGCAGCCGGGGCGGGGCGCTCCGGGGACGCAGGAGCGCGGTGGCCGCGGTCTCCGCGAGTGCTCTGCTCGCCGGCGGCTAGCGGCACCGACCCGGACCCGCGGCCCAGGGCGCGGCGGGGTGCGCGGGGTACCCCGGCCGCCGGCCCGCGCCCGCAGGTCGGCGCAGTGAGCAGCCGCCGCCCCTGCCGCGGAGCCCAGGCCGCCACGGACCCGCGCCCAGCCCGAGCCTCGCCCTCGCGCCGGCCGCGCCCCGCCCCGCCCCGCCCCCGGAGCGCCCCTCGCCGGCCGGACTCCTCGGACTGCTCGGGCGGCGTACGCCTCGGTTCTGAAAGTTCACTAACTTCCTGCCTCGGGACCCCGGGCACGGAAAGGAGAAGGTACCTGGCACCCTTGAGGCGCGGCCAGGAGGACTTGTGTCATCTGCAACCTTGCTTTGTGCTTTCATACCGGGGTGCAGCCCCGGGGGCACCCTGGGCAAGCAGGTTAGCTGGGTCTGCTGCTCCCCAGCTTTCATAGGCCGGCTGGACAGGGCCCCCCAGTGGATGCTGAAAGTGGTCCCGCGCCCCTCGGTACCGCTGCTCCGGGCTTGGACAGGGCTCATTGGGCGTCTGTGGCGGCGCGACCTCGGTGCACTTATCTTTTTCTGTGTCTAGGCCCCCGCGGCCAGGCTTTCCTCTTCCAAAGGTTTATGTATCTGCTTTCCTACCCTGGTCCAATCTAAAACAGCCAAGCAAGAGAGTATTTAGTAGGTGTAAGGTCATCTGTTAGTAATTTAATTTTGCTGTCTTTGAAATCAGTATCTCAAAACATTTTATCGAAATGTTTTTTGAAAAGCTAAAGCGTAACTAGTGGACAGTATTTGCCCGGGGCGTTTAAAGGCAAGGGACATACATAGTTTGCTAAGCTTACTGGGGATTTTTAAGGGAGCCACAGAGTACAAAGTGAGCTCACTCTGTAGCCACAGGCAGAACTGTCCCCAGAACTCTCCTGCTTGGATGACCTTGTCAAAGACAGGTATCCCCCCAGGGTTCTGACAAGACTCCTGGGAGGATAAGGCTGTGTCTCCTAGCTATTTGCCTCCATATTATAAGGTAGTATAGCCTAGGTGAGCCGCTGAGTCGTGCAGAGAGCGCCCTGGGTTCCATTTACCTATGAATTCGTTAATTAATACAAAAGAGAGCATATCATAAAAGTAATAGCTGAACAAAAATCCCATGGGCAGTCCATGTGAGAAGCAACTACATACTCTCTCTGTCTCTGTCTCTGTCTCTCTCTCTTTGTCTCTCTCTCTCTGTCTGTCTCTTTCTCTCTCTTTCGGTTGTACTAAATTGGATTTCATAGAACCTGAATTGTGTAATACAAGCCCTGACCAGGAGATTATCTCTAAGTC
>PVKA01001874.1:120831-136198 GCA_004027165.1 Ctenomys sociabilis | reverse complement strand
GTAAATAATTATTCAATCTTTGATATAATTCAGCTGTATAAAAACATGTAAATATAATATCATGTATGCACCTTGTACAATACCAAAACGTTATGAAAACAGTTTGCAATGTATTATTTCATCGACTCTGTATGGTTATGGTGTTTTGAAACTGTCTGATTGACATTTGTATTTCAATAAAATAAAAATAAATGGAAAATAAATAAATAAATAATAAAAATAAAAGGCAAAAAAAAAAAAAAAACATTCATTTAACTTCTGGATTTGGGTGTGATGTCAGAAATTTTTTAAAACTCTTAAACTAAGGCCAATGTGAAGATCAAATTCAGAGGCCTGGTTCTGAGAAATGGAATCCCAGTCACATGCAATTGCTTCAAAAATAGAGGTGGTGGGGCCAAGGAGATGCTTCAGTGGAATGAGCGCTTCCCTGTCAAGTGCAAGGGCCTGAGTTTGATCCCTGGTTCCGCCAAAAAAAGAAAAATTAAAACAAAAATTAATAAATAAGGAGAGGTGTCAGAGCTCAAAGTGTTCTTAAAAATAAAGCAGAACAAAGCAAAAATCCCACTTGTTTCTGTTAAAGGCAGAATATAACTCCATATGTCAAACAGGTAAAATATAATAATACTGATAATTCTTTAAAATGGAACTATTCTGTGTGATGCTATAACAGTGGATATATGACATTAAGTATTTCTTGAAATCCACCAAACTTTATAGTACATAGAAATACACACAAAATGTAAAACGTTATTTGGATGAGTTAGTTTGTTTTCTGTTGCCAGTAAAATACTACCACAACCTGGATTAGTTATAAAGAGTGAATATTTATTTTGGCTCATAACTGTGACAGTGTGAGGTCACAGTTTTAAGTGTTACTCTGCAAGAGACATGGAGTTTGTATGTCCCTCTGCATGTGCAAACATTTTGTGTCTTATAAAATCACGAGTATTTAATCATGAAGGCTCCATCTTCATGAGCTTATCAAAGTTAAATCACTTATGAAAATCACATTTATAAAAACACCATAGATAAGACTCTACCTTTTTAATATCTCATAGAGGAAATTAAATTTCAGCAAAAGTCAGGGCTGAAAAATGCATATTTAAACCATAGCAACAGGTTAAGTTATTCTAATACGGAATGCAGAATGTGAATTGCATACATATAATTGTTTAAAAGGCCGATGTAGAGGTGAAAGATATTGACCTAATTAATTTTGGAAATGAGTGAAGTTTGCTAAAATTAAAGGTAAAAAGTACTTAATTACTGTATGCTAATTGATAATTTCTGTTATCTGGAGTGCAGGTTAAAAGTTTTGGAACCACTGTCACATGTACAGTAAAACTAAAGAAATATATGACATATGAGAAGAAACAGGTTTCTTACTTGGTAGAGTATAAGATTAGATGTAAACAACAGGTGAGCACTGTATGTGACAATGGTTTAAAGTGCGATATCAATACAAACTCCCATTTGCCTAAATATAGATAAGAGAGCTAGGGATAAAACATTTTCAGATATAAATATCTCTCTGTGTTAGTACTTACACATATATTTCCTTCTCTGTCAACTAAGAGGATATAGAAGGAATGAAATATAACTATCTAGCATCTAGATACTGATTTCTAATACCACTCCACAAATAAATGTAGAGATCCTTGGAGAAATGCCTGATTCTCAGATAAGGACAAGAAATTCACTAGATGGCTCTAGAACATTTCATAGTGCCAGAAAATAGTAAAGAAGATCTCTCTCTCTCTCCCTCTGCCTCTCTCCCTCTCTCTCTCCCTCTACCTCCACCCTCTCTCTTTTTCTCTCTGTCTCTCTCCTCTCACAAGATAAAAATGCAAGAATGAAATATGTAAGAAAAAGACACAGGAGCTACTCAAAAGAGCTTCCAATGATAAAAGTTGGAAAAAATTTAGTGACAAAGTTTCACTTGATTATATTTCAGAGTCTAAAATAAATATATAATCCAAAGCATAACATTTGTATCCATACTGATGTAAAACATGATTGAATAGGTAACAAAAATAGATTTCCCCTATGGAAGAGTTATAAAAATGTGTGTCTTTAATTTACAATTGACATTTCTTTAGATTATAGTTAGTGGCTTCAGTCTGGAGTGTTGAGGATAAAGTTTATATTTTACAGTAGAAAAATACAAGTACTTCCTTACCGATCGTCAAGGTTAGTATTAATAGTGGTAAATCATATTGATGATAAGTGCCTATTGGGTACTTTTTTTCTGGTTACTGTGAAAAAAAATACTTGTCATCCAAAAATTAAGGAAGAAAAGATTCACTAAGCTTGCAGCTTGTGCAGGTTTCAGTCCGTAAGCAGCTGGCTCTCAGGCAGGGTGCCATGGCAACAGGACAAGAGTTCTTGGTGGCAGAAGATGGCAACAAGAGCAAAAAAGGGTGAAGAACAAGCCGCTTTTCCTCTTTTATGTTGTAGCAGGCTACATCCCATACCTCCCCTGAGGATGTTAACAAAGTAAGGACCTTGGCCCACTGTTAAGTTGCTCAGTTAAACTTCTCTATTTGATCCAATGTACTCTTGAAATGTACTCTTGGAAGAAACATGATTAGATTAGATTTACCCTTATAGAAGTTTCCTTTCAAAAACCCCTAATTCATTCTAATCAAGGTAAGTAAATTAGACAAGCCCTCGCAAAGGGGAATTTCCATAAAAACATAGCTAGTGATTCAGAAAACTCTTGATGTCATTAAAGTAAAGCGAGTGCAGCGAGATAGTCAAATAGCTCTACATTTGCACTGCCACTCAAGAGGAGTCTAACAAGCTAATGACTATATCACTTTGAATATCCCAGAAGTCTGGAGTGAGGGGAAGATACTTGGTAGTATCATAGAACTGAGGAAAGTTGTATATATGTATGCACCCAACATTGGAAAGGAGAGAACAAACCAAACTCAAAATCAGCTGAAGCAAATAAAAAAAAATCACACCTAAAATTTATAAATAGAGACTAGCAGAGTGATACAAAGGAATAATGCAACCATTGGCATTTTGAAAAAAACTTTTTAAAAGATATTGACACATCCTTAACCAAACTAAAAAGAAAATTAGAGTGAAGTAATTAAACTCAAGATGAAAAGGTGATATATCAGATTATCACTGAAATCTAGATTACTGGAGATATTTTGGAAAATTGTGTCAAAATACGAATTTATAAGAGAAATGTACAAATTTTTTAAAAAGATATGACTCACTAAAACTAAACCAAGGAATTTTCATTTTTAAACCTAAATAGGCTGATGGCAAGTAACAAAATTTAGGTAATAATTAAATGCTTTGCTCAAAGAAAAGCCCAGAACTGTTGAGGGAAGGGGAAATAAGTAGAAGGAACTTACAGCGTGTACTGGACCCTAAGAATTTCAATGAATGCAAACATTATAAGCCACAACATGAGCTAAGATTAATAATATCAATAAGAATGAATAAAGGAAGAAGACAATTAGAGTAAGAGCAGTGAACAAAGAATGGAAAGGGAAGGGCATTAGAAAAAACAAACAGGCTGTATTATTTTATTGTACAAGATGATTATAAACTCCAGGTACTGAAAACATGTAGACTAGTAAAAAAAATCTAAAGAAATCAAAAGTCCAGGACTAGATGGATGATGGCTGAATTTTACAACTGCATAAAAAGAATTAACATTAAAACTTATTAAACAGTTTCATAAAATAAAATGGGAAAGAATTCTTCCAGATACATCTTTGAAGCCCATATAATTGCATTACTAAGACCTGATAAGAACATAGCAATAAAAAAGAAAATTATACAGACCAATAATCATTGATGAAAATAGACAGAAACATCTTCAATAAATTCATCTTGAGACTCAAAGCAAACTCTTTGCTGTGAACCAATGTAAAAGTAATTAAAAAAAAAAAACTTAAATGTTGGCAAATAAAAGCACAATGAAAACAAAGAAGAACAAAATATCAATTAGAGAGAAGCAAAACCAAAACCCAGCAGGGCAAACATTAAATCCTGTAGTTGCACGTCCAGAGCTTCAAAGATCTTGAGTGAGCCCATATCTATGGGATTGCTGGTCTGAGCCTTCTTGGCCTCTCTCTTTTAGTGCCTTTAATCACTCTCTGTGGCTTTCCCCAGGAGACACTGCAAACATTCTCAATTGCCCCAACATGTTGTAGTTTCCACCATAGTTCTGGCTTCACTATTGTTGCTTCACACACTGCCCTTTGAAGAAGAATACAGCTTGGAATTTGAAATATGGTTTGAAGCTTTCCTGATTTCATAACTCTTGCATTCTAAAAACCTATAAGCCCAAAATTAACTGGATCCTGCCAACAGATGCCTTCAGCTCCATCAGTAGTCATCCCTCCTGTGTCTTGGCTGCAGAGACCTATCTCAGATGAATGCCTTACCAACCCTTTCTTGTGCCAATTATGCATGGAGACTCGCTCCTTAAAGGAAAGCTTTATAGTTTTGTACACTTAAGCCAACTTTCGGTAGAGTCCTTGTTCCCAGTTGAAGTCTACAGAGGCTCAACTCTACTTTCCACATTTCTTTCAGTAGTATGGCCTTCTGAGCTCTGACTACTACCTCCCATCAAAATTTCATACTATATTCTGGGGCTTCTCTAGCTGATGTTATCAAAACTTTCCCAACTTCTTCAGAAGTCAGTTTCAAAAGCTTCTAAACCATGTTGTCAGTTATAGTCATGACAATGACCCCACTTCCTGGAACCAAAATCTGTCTTACTCCCTTTCCTTATTACTGAGACGTAATATCTGGTGTCTACAACGTTGAGATGGAGCGGTTGGTGTGAGTTCAGTATCAGAAGTTTCCTTCTATGCTTGGCAGCTGCAGTGCAGAAAGGGCAAGAGGTAAGTGCCTGCCATGGAGGAGAGTTGTACACATATCATGGTGGTCAAGAGGTCAAGAGGGAAAGGAGAAACTAGGGAGAAAGCTCTACCCTCCCAGGTCACGCCTTTCATACTCACCTTTTCAGACCAGGCCCCTTCTTCTAAGAGCACACTTAATGGGTAAACTCATTAGTGGATGAAGCCACTGCTGAGTATAGACCCACAGTGGTATAATCACCAAGCAAAGGTCTCACCTCTGAGGGTATGAAAGTTTAGGGGAATAGTCTAGATCTAAACCATAACAAGGTCTCTTTTAGAAACTGAATGAACTTGGCAGAATAAGTAAAGTTAGTAGGGAAGGTGGATATGATCATAGTATATAGCACACACATATATATAGGAAGATGTTATAAAAAAAGACATTATATTTTCAATTGACATGTTCTAAGAACTGTAATATAATATTTTTAAATTTAAATTTAATTTAATACAATGCATACTATTGAAATTTAAGAGGAAGTCAAACTTTCCTTGTTTGGATACGAAATGATATAGAATAACCTAAAATTTACACATAAATATATACATAAAACTGTTCCAGCTGATAGTTGAATTCAGGGATGTTGGGGTACAAGGTCAGTATGACCTACGCAGCAACAGCATACTAGGCGAAAAATATCAAGGAAGTAATATGATTTATGGTAATACAAAAAGTAAAGCACCTAAGAATAAATTCCATCAAGGAGACGAGTTAACTCCACAATGGAACCTGTGAAATGCTCATGAAAGCAATTAAGGTTGACATGCAGAAACAAAAGGAATTCCAAGTTGACGGAATTAAAGATCTTAAAGAATTAATGATCTTAAGACATCAGTATTGCCTAAAGCAATTTCTATCAAAAATACCAATGATATCGCAGATAGAAATCAATGGGAAAAACTCAGAAAATTCATAGGGAACCACAAAAGCATCTGCCTGGCAACTGCAAGGACTGAGATTTGATCCCTGATGCCATATGCTGTGCCATCCCCCAACCCTGGGTGTACTATTCTCACCACTGAAACTGGGCCTAGTGGCACACTCCTATAATCCCAGCACTGAGGAGGCTGAAACAGGAGGATCACTACAAGTCTGAGCTGCATAGTGAAACTGTGTACCAAATACAAATATATATAAGTAAGCAAATAAAATACCAACATGATCCACATTAATACTTATAATTTGTCAATCAAAATTAACATCTAAAAAAGAAAAAATAGGGGTCAGGGAGATGGCTCAGTGGAATAAGCTCTTCCCTGACAAGCACAAGGGCCTGAGTTTAATCCCAGGTTCCAGAAAAAAAAAAAAGGAAAAAGAAAATACATCCTCAAAAACAAGAAATATCTAAGAAGCTATAACAGGCAAAAGTACCATAAGTAAATATGTGTATTAAGAGAAATATTTTCCTGGATAACATTCTGAAAGAAAAAATGGCACTATACAAAAACTAAAAAATTCAGAATAGAACATGGAGTTTAGTTAATAATTATAATATACTATTGGTTAATTAATTTGACCTCAAAAAGTATTAAAAATAAACAGCATAGTGTATGTGAGAATTCTGTGCTTTTTTCTGTAAATTTAAAACCATTAGTAGATATAAAGTTGATTTTTAATATTTCTCCACATATAGAAGTTGGTCATTGTAATACATGTCTGTAATTTCGGCACCCTGAGAAGATGAGGCCTGAAGATCACAAGTTCAAGCTCAGCCTGGGCAATTCAGAAACTTACCCAGATTCTATCTCAGAAGAGAAAAGTAAATAAATAAAAGGGATGGGGGACTAGCTCAGTTTAAAGCCCCTGGGTTCAATCCATAGTAACAAACAAACTTCATGTAGTGTTTCTCATTTGCCAAGTCCTTGTCTGTTCCAAAATATGGACTATTCCCTTCCAGTTTGTTGGGTCTACGAAAGACCTTTCCACTCACTTCTATGAACCATCTGAAAAATAAGCTGAAATTCTCAAAATCCTTATATAAAATAATATTTGCATTATGAAAACACTCCAAACACCTGTGAAAACTCCCCAATATGCTTTATATCATCTCCAGATTGCTTACCATACCTAATAAAGTATAAGTGATATGTGAATAATCTCTATTCTGTATTATTAAGGAAAAGACTATAAAAAATAAGTGTTTATGTGCGCTGTATATGCACCTTTTCTGCTTGCTTTTGGCTGAATTTGCAGGTATATAAATAGATAGATAGATAGATAGATGATAGATTTCACTTCATAAATTTTATTTATTATTCTGTAAGAAAGCTACTCCTGAGTTGTTGTTTTATTTTTCCTTTACAGAAAACTACATTGCTCTGGTAAATGTGAATGCAACTCAAATTGTTTCCTTAAAAAAAAAACTGATTCCATTTCATTGGACCAATGACATATGGAAAAATAGTACTATCATTTTTAAATAGAGTCATAAATAGTTTCCATACGTATTGTGTTTGATCTTTAGTAATCAACACAAATACATTGTTTTGTTTTCTGAGACAAAGTCTCACTATTTAGTGCAGGCTGGTCTTGAACTCACTACATAGTCTAGGTTGTTCTCAAACTCATGATGATCCTCTGCCTCAGCCTCAGGAGTGTTGACTTTATAGGCATGAGCCACTATGCCCGGTTTGTTTGCTTTTTAATGATATTTGGCATGTGTGTACATAGATTTTCCATACCATTTTAATTATTTTATACAATTTTATTTATACTCATTGATGATACTTTATTTTGTGAGATTTATAAGGGCTTCTGATTATTTTTTAGAAAGTTTATTACAGACAAGAAGAGGAAAATGAAAATAACTAAAATCGTATGCAAATGTATTTTTTCCTTTACAGAAACCTACATTGTTCTAATAAATGTGAATTCAACTGAAATTGTTTCTTTAAAAAAAACTGATTCTATTTCACTAGACCAACGACATATGGAAAAATGGTGCTATATTTTTTAAGGCGAAAGTTCAGAGTACAGTACAACATTTTTTAAGTAGGGCCATAAATAGTTTTCATAGGTATTGTGTTTGATCTTTAGTACTCAACACAAATACATTTAATGCTACAGATACACCACACTGGATGGTTTCTCACATCTCCCAAATTGCAGACCACTTTCTAGAAATACAGTGAGGCTCAGATTGCCTGACTCTTGGAGACATCTTTACTGATGCACCTGAACAGAAACACAGGCAGAATCATAAAATGGCAAATTGCATGTTCAGATGCCAAACTGTAAGACCAGATTGCTATTTACACCTGCAATTACCAACTAAAGCACACACTGCATTGCATAAGCCAAACAGATGTGAGAACACATTTTGCAGGAACAGCCCCCCCTCACCCGTGCTGGAAGTCACAGACTTCCCTGATGTACAGTGAGGTTTCCTGCCTACAATCATGGCTGTAGCAAGGTGGCCATTTTAGTATTGACATGAGAAAGTATTCCGTTGTATGCTCCAGCTTTGAGGCTGTTATTGCTTTTTTGCAAAACTAGATAAAAATAGCACTACAATCAAAGTAACTAGGAAAACTATGTATATGCGTTGATGATAATTTGTCATTTGAGTCATTTAATGGATTCAGATTATTATATTTTGGAAAGTTTATTGTGGACAAGAAGAGGAAAATGAAAAGAAAGGATTAAGATAAAACGGAAGTACATAAAATATTTGTGGATAAAATTTTTATCTCATTATGAGTTTGGGAACAGATTTTAAGTCAAAGAGACTTCCTGGCTGCAGAGATGTGAAAAGCCAAGAGCAGAGGAAATAATCTTACATGAAGAAAGGTACTGGCAACAATTCTTTTGAAGCAGATAGAGTTCTTTGTTCTTGCATGGGAGTAAATCGAAATGCATGGTGCTCTGCAAGTAGAGGCCAATAGGACACATGTGGAATTCGGGACTTCAGACATTTGATGAAGAGCAACATTTAAATATAAAAATGACTGGCAGAAACACTCCTAAGTTATAATGCTTTTTAAATGAAAAATGAAACTAATAAAGGACCATGTAAATAAAATGATCACGACTCTAGATTATCAGTGTACGAATATTTATCAAATTTTATCACAGCTTGAGATGCACCATGTAGAAAGACAAAAGACCTTAGGGAAGAAGGATCTGTTCTTCCAACAGTTTCAGTTATTGCCAGCTGTCAGACATCTCTACAGATTACCCTCACCTGAAGACAGTTTGTTGTCCAATATCACTCTCCTGTAGCAGCCTACATCCACTGACTGTTAGATGAAGATGTGCAAAGCCCTGAAGGGCCCTCTTAGGTTTAGAGCTCTCCGACTGGATCCTCAGAAACCTTTACTATAGCTTTGTCGTACTGGCACCAGACATCATTACCCCATCAGGTTAACCATGATTCTTACCTTTCCCCCAAAGGATTTCCATCCATTATCCTTCCCCAAGGGTATGGCGGTGTCACTGGCTTTCAGACAGTAATATTCCCATCCAGGTGGAATTTAATGCAAAAGACACTAAATACATAAACACTATGTCACCCCTTGCTCCCAAATGCAGTATCCACACTGTATGATCTCATAAATCAATGAGTGAAGATTAGGGTAGTCCCACTCTTCATCAATTTCAGTGTCTATGTGAGGGAATTTGTTGCACATTTTCACAGATTCTTGGTCTAAAATTTCAGAATTGATTTCTTCTGCCATTGCACATAGAAATTACCTCATGGGACTTTAAACTATGGCTGCTGTCAGGCACTTCAGACAGCTTGTGCTAAGGGACAGTTAGATAGTGATAGAAACATTTGATCTTAATTAATGAAGGAGGTAGGGCTTCTACTACCCAACGCAAGGTAATATGAATGTGCTTAGTACTCAGATAATTCCCTTTTGGCAAGTTTTGATATCCACTACCTACGATTTTATCAAATGACCAACAAGCAAGAACTGAGATGAGTGTGACAAGAAAGTCATACTTAAGCAAAAAGGGTCTGAGTCTCATAGCAGAGATGGGCTAAGTGGAAGCAAAAGTGAGAATAAATATTAAAGGGGAAATGAGTATCAATTGTGGGAAAGGAACTGCAGAAGCAGACATAATCATTTGTAATGCTAATCTTATAAATTCGCCCAAGGAAAGGACCATCATAACCCTGACAAAGATGCTTCCAGAACTTCTAAGAAGTTTATTTTTAAAATGTATTAAGTGGAACAGAGATATAGGTCAGGGGCATAAGCACCTGCCTGGCAATTACAAGGTTCCTAGTGCAATTTCTGGTAAAAAAAAAAAAAAAAAAAAAAAAGAAAGATGAAATATTTTAGAAGTTATAATATATTTCCATTTTGAAGAAGCCAACATATTTCTCTATCTTATAAAGGTAATTCTGGCTGAAAAACTACAACTCATCTAATAAACAGATATTAATTATTTGGATATTATAACTCAGGCTTTCTAAAGTCTGCAAAGGATTCTATCTGTTGCCTTTAGCTTGGAAGTGTGGCACAGACAGAGGATACTTTCACCATTAATTCTATTGGATGATTCAGAAGAAATGATAAATGGTGTTATAGTCACTGGATATAGGGTTAGAAGACACCTCTCAAAATGATCAGAAAGCACCAGAATAAGATTTATTTTCATGATGGTTAGTCTTCCGATGAAAAATAACTTGCAGTTTTATCTGTCTGTGTTGCTGATACTACATTCACATAGAACAACAAACTAGCTAATTTATGATTTTGTCATGAACATGAAATATAAAGCTGATATCATGAGATATTTGTGAAAAGTTTCCAACCTGAAAAATACACACACACACACACACACACACACACACACACACACACACACACACACACACACACACACATGGTGGGGAAGGGGTCAGAGGGAAGGAGAGAGAGGAGACAGAGACAGATAGTGAGAGAGAATAAAACAGAGCAAAAATAGAACCTCCAAAGCAAATAATTTTAAAGACAGACTGGAGAAAAGCTCTTCAAAATTAAAAATGAAACAAGAAGCTGCCAGTATAAGCAACGAATGAATCAATAAGAAAATTAAGATTTTAATTCCAAATAGGTCATACTAGGCTAGTAAAGGAAAAAAAAAAGACTCACTAGAAATTTTTCCTAGAAACCTGTAGTACAAACCTATGGAACATGTAGTATGTTTCTTCTCATTCTTTTTGTAAATGTAAGCAAAATGTGCATTTATTATTTCTCATGACAGAAAAGCTCAGTGAAGATATCAGTATCAGCAGAGCTGCACTCTGAGGGCCAAAGGCTGTCATCAGGACTCCGCAGCTCTCCATCTTCTAGCTCTGCTTCCTTTGTGCCGGCTTCATTGGTTCACTGGTTCATTCAGCAGGGTAGACCCTGTTCGTCTGGAGTGCTTTTTTTGAACTTTATCGAGAAAGAAATAGTAATAAGCAAGTTTCAAAGACAGTTACTAGGACAGTTATAATAATTAATATATTGTGTATTCTTGACTTCATAGTAGAGTAGTTATTCATAGTACAAGATGTAGACAAGATATGTTGTCTAAACACTATTTGTACAAATCTCATTGAACTAGGAGAAAGTAGCTGTATATCTATGCTATTTTGTATATACAGATATTTTTTTCACTAAAAAATGGTACTTTATTTATGTACCCTTTTTAGTTTAGTTTTGCCAGAGATGGGTATTCTATTGCCATTCAAATATCATAGGTGCATGAATTCAGCAAAACAATCCAATATAGTCTAGTAGTCTATAATAGGAGTGGGTTATCTGCAGGACTGGTAATGTCAGAAGTTGTTGACTTGAGCCTTTTACAGCTCAGCATATTAATATGGATATAATTTTTATGACTCCTGTTTATATTTTCTGCTGGATAGTTAAGACCAAGATAAAGCAACACCTATATAACCAAAATGTAACTTTTGTATATGACAAGATCAGTCAAATCCTCTCAGAATTTACCCTGAAGCCTTTTACAGCAGTCTGTAGATCTTTTGTCACTGTCAGCTATCTGATGTGTCACGGCCATTGCTTGATCAATTTGCTCTCTGTGAAAGCCTGAGAGAACGCTTTCCCTCCAGATGACTCACCTTAGCCACACTCTACTTAGTCAATCACATTTTCTGTGGCCTCACAACCTCTTTGAAAATAAATTTGGGGCACCATTGAGTTACATGATGTTATAGTACAGGTTCTCTTACATATTGAGTCTTCACTGACCTTGAAATGCTAGGGACAAAATGTTGGCTATCAATGTAGCCCTTGTTTTTCTCTATTTTTTTAGTCTGCAAACTTAAGTTGTTATCCCTCCAGAAAAGAAGCTTAATGATCTTAGTACCCTATAACAGGCATTTTAATTTAACATCATTATCTGGCTGAATATTAAATGCCTTAGACATAAAATGGAACAGATATTTTCCATCAGTCATTGATATACTAAACTTTAAATCCCTATAGAATGTGAAAAAATAAAAATGATAATATATAGAAATAAACAGTTACACATTTTTACACAAAAATTTAAAAATCTAACCATATACAATAGGGTAGCATAACAGTTCTGTGACATTTTTTTCTTATCTCTTGTTTTCTTTTATTACCTTATTTAAAACAAACATTTATTTTAGAGAGATTATAGCACTGGTTGATATATTAGAAGCAATACACATTTAGAAAACTAGAATGACAGGCATTTCAAATGTGGCCCAAATATTACACATTGCTATCTTCAGTGCAGTTGCTTGGTTCACAGGTATCAGCATATATAGTCAGGCAGGGTGAGAATCCTACCAACTCACTGCTAGTTTCAAAAACCTGATTGAAATTCTCAGGTTTTTGCCTTAACCAATTAGTGTATATAAATGTTTGGTTTTGCTCCTGCCATGTTTCCCAAGCTTTTCTCCTTGGCCTTTCTTCATTGTTTAACTCTCATGTTCTCTCCATTTAATTCAGTTATAACTTTCAACTTCTATTTCTTCTTTTGAGTTCTTAAAGTAGGATGGTTATATGATATTTAAACATGTTGTCTAGTTTATTTCACTTTTGAGTATATCTTCAAGGATATCCACTTAAATATAAAGGCTTTGAGTTTCTCATTCTTTATAACTGAGTAATACTCCATTGTATAAAAGTTCCACAGCTTTTTTCATCCATTTCTCAGGAGACTGGCATTTTGTTTGCTTCCAAGATTTGGCTATCACATATTGTGGTGCTAAAATGTAAGTGCACATACATGACTACGAAATCATATTTTCAGTTCTTTTGGGAAAATTCTCAGTAGGGGGATAGCTGGCTTGAAGAGGATTTCCAGTCCTAGGTTTTAAGGAGTCTGTACTCTGATTTCCATAATGGTTGCACCAGTCTACAATTCCACCAGCAGTGGAGAAGGATCCCTTTTTTCCCACAGTTTCTCCAACATTAGATGTTGGTTGATTTCTTTATGATAGCCATTATTTCAGGAGTGAGATTGTATCTCAGTGTTGTTTTAATTATCATTTCACAGATGGCTAGTGATGTCAAGCATTTTTTCATGTATTTATTATTTTCTAGAATTTCTTTCTCTGAGAAGTGTGTGTTCATCTTGAATCCCCATTTCTGGATTGGGTCTTTAAATTTGGGGGCCCTAATGGTTTTTAGTTCTTTATAAATTATACAGAGAAGACCTTTGTCTGAGTGCTTATTAGTTAACAATTTTTCAAAATTTGTGGATTGTCTTTTCACTCTGTTGGTAATTTCTTTTGACATGCAAAAACTTCTCGAGAAGCGGAGGTCGCAGTTGTTAATTCTTTCAAGTATTCCCCGTGCAGTTTGGTTTTGTTCATGAACTCTTTGCCTAC
This sequence comes from Ctenomys sociabilis, assembly GCA_004027165.1. Lineage (NCBI taxonomy): Eukaryota > Metazoa > Chordata > Mammalia > Rodentia > Ctenomyidae > Ctenomys > Ctenomys sociabilis. The sequence goes on along the minus strand of PVKA01001874.1, from coordinate 122,499 downwards.
CCCTATGTCTTCCACAGTTCCTCCTACTTTCTCTTCTAGGAGACTTAGTGTTTCTGTTTTAATATTTAGATCTTTAATCCATTTTGACTTTAATTTAGTCATGGTGACAGACCTGGGTTGTTTTGTTTTTGGCACCACGTAGAGAGCCAGTTTTTCCAGTACAATTTGTTAAAGAGGCTATCTTCCTTCCAGTGACCATGTTTGGCCCCTTTGTCAAATATAGTGTGTTTGTAGTTTCTTCTGCATCTTCTAATCTATTTTATTGACCCTCAGGTGTACGTTTTTGCCAATGTCAGGCTGATTTTATCACAGTAGCTTTGTAGTATAATTTCAATTCAGGGATTGTAATGGCTCCTACCTTGCCTTTGTTTATTTCCCAGGATTATTTTTGGTATTCTAGGCTTTTTCTTCTCCCAAATAAATTTTAGGGATAATTTCTCTATGTCTGTGAGGTATTTTGGTGGTATTTTGACTGTGATTGCATTACAACTGAATAACAATTTTGGGAGTATGGCCATCTTCACAATGTTGTGTCTTCTTATCCAACCAGGAGTATCATTCCATTTTCTGAAATCCTCTATGGTCTCTTCATTAAGAGTACTGTAATTTTTATTGAATAGATCTTTGACTTATTTAGTTAGATTAATTTCTTAGTATTTCATTTTCTGCAGTGCTACTACAAAACGTATTGTTTCTCTAATTTCTCTGTCAATGTGCTTGTTATCCGTGTAACTTTTGGGTATTGATTTGATCTCCTCCTATGCTATTAAATTTGTGTATTAATTCTAGTAGCATCTTGGTTGAGTTTTTGAGTCTTTCAGACAGACTATCATGTCATTTGCAAACAATGATAGCTTAACTTCTTTACCTATTACTATTCTTTTTATTTCTGTGTCTTGTCTAATGGCTCTAGCTAATGATCCCAGAACTATATCGAATAGGAGTGGTGATAGAGGCCATCCTTGTCTTGTACCAGATCTGAGAGTAAAAGATTTCAGTTTTTCCCCATTTCGAATTATGTTTGCCATTGAGTTGTCATAGATAGTTTTATCAGATTGAATTAGAGGCCATTTCAATTTTCCTTAGGACTTTGTACATGAATGATTGTTGGACTTTGCCCAAAGCCTTTTCTGCATCAATTGAGATGATCATGTGGTTTTTGGATTTGGCTCTACGAATATAGTGTATTAAATTTACATATTTGCATATATTGAATCATCCTTGCATCACTAGGATGAATCCTTCCTAGCCATGGTGTATAATCTTCTTTATAATTTGCTGTATTTTATTTGCTAGAATTTTTGCATCTATGTTCATGAGAAAAATTGGCATACAGTTATGTTTTTAGTTGTGTCTTTCTCTGGCTTTGGTATCAGTATACTTGCCTCCAGGAATGACTTTGGGAGGATTGTTTCATTTGCAATTTCACTTAAGAGTTTGAGGAGTGTAGGGATTATACCTTCTGTAAATTTCTTGTGAAATTCAGCTGTGAATCCATCAGGACCTGGACTTTTCTTTGCCAGTTGTTTTTTTTTTTTTTTTTTTTTTTTTTTTTTTTTTTTTTTTTTTTTTTTTTTTTTTTTTTTTTTTTTTTTTTTTTTTTTTTTTTTTTTTTTTTTTTTTTTTTTTTTTTTTTTTTTTTTTTTTTTTTTTTTTTTTTTTTTTTTT